>AWOL01S0001544.1:0-48247 GCA_000715115.1 Nicotiana otophora
TTGACCAATTTACCGACCAAAGTTGGTCGGTATTTAGTTTTAAAAAAATATAAAAAAAAAATTTCCCCAGTTTCTGTCCAACCTGGACGGTTTTTGGTCGCTTTTTTTGACCGACCAACGTTGGTCGGAAATAGTTGGTCGGTTTTTAGTAGATTTTTAGTAGTGTATGATGGTTGTGATTGTGGTCTGCTCTATATTAATTTTTGGGTTTGCATAGGTGATTTTGTTTATGAAGCTAAGACTTTGATCTCTGAAAATTAGGTTTTTATATTTTCTTTATTTATTTCACATTCTTTGTAATCACAATTTGTTGGATATCGTTTGTTTCCTGCTCTTTGATGGGTATATATGTTAGATTTTTTTCTGGTTGTTTATTATTGGATTTTCAACTTGCATGCTCATATTTTTGTTTGATTTGTATGTTTGGAAATTGATACCTGGGTGCATGATTTGGAATATAGATGAATACAAATTTATTTTTCTTAAAATGAAACTTAACCTCAAAAGTAATTACTACTACAAGAACTATACAAGATTCTAATTGGTGAATGAAGCTCAAATCAATTTTTACTTATTCACAAGGGCCAAATTCCTCGTTGCAAAAGGGTATAATACTAATCTCCCTTACTACTTGATCTTAATTGGTTATTTTATTTTCTCTTTTTCTTCTTGTCTCTTTTTTTTCACTTTCCGTCTCCGTTGGCTGCTTCTCGCAACTATTCTTTTTTATTTGGGTAGAATTGATAGTTTTTGGGATTTGAACTGATATTTTTGAAAAGTCTTAGGACTTTTCTAGGGTTTTCTGATGTTTATTTGATTCGTTTATTATTCTTTTTTCCTGCGTTCATATCCAAATATTCCAGTAATAATATTGGTTAAAGTTATGGGTTATTTGCCATTGGGAAGTTGAAAGCGCATGTACATAGAAATTGTTGCATTTGTCGTTCTAATGAGCTTACTGTCTTTGTTGCCACTTTTATTTCTGTTTTGATTCTTTTTGTGTTTGTATTATGTGCTTCTCTTGTGAATTTTTACCTCGTTTAAGGAGAATTCTTATAGGTATAATGGTCATGATCTTCTTCTTTTCTCCTTCTTTCTTTTCTTTCTAATTTACGCACTCAAGGGACATGGAGATGTTGTTGTATGTGAACTTGGCCGTGTGAGTGTAGTGTAGTGTATATGTATTTTTTTTGGTGTTGACTCATTCGTAATTTGTCCCCTATTTGTTTTCCACTTTACATCTTTATTGGTTGCTTCTCGCCACTGTTTTTCTATTGGGAATGGTTTTAACTGAAATTAGGATGTTGGTAATTCTTGGTCTTTGAACTGATTCTTTTAAAAGAGTCTTCGAAACTTTTTGTGGTTTACTACGATGTGACGATCCGATAGGTCATTTTGAGTACTAGCTCTATTTTTTGTGCTCCGAGACCTCTATCAGCTTCATTTGATATTTCTTGATTTACGTGTATAGTCTGTGTCTTTTTCGAAAAATCGTTACGTAAAAATTTGAAGAAAATATAATTTTTAGCTGCCAATATTTTGTGTAAACGACCCCGGGTCGATTTTTTTGACGATTTTGGTAGGTCTGTATTGTGATTTTAAACTTGGGCATATGCCCGAAATTGAATTCAGAAGTCCCTAGATTGATTTGACTTATTTTGCCGAAAGTTAGCAATTTGAAAGTTTGAAAACTTCCAGGTTTGACCGTAAGTTGAATTTATGGCTATCGGGTTCAGATTTTTATTTTGGGACTTGGTGTAGGTCCGTTTTGCTATTTGAAACTTGTCTGTAAAATTAGATACAATTCGAAGTTGGTTTGATAGGATTAGGATGCTTGGTTGCAATTCTTGAGGTTTTTGTGTTTTGCTTTAAAATTGTTTTCGTTTTGATGTTCGATTTATAGTTTTAGATGTTATTTTTGGTGTTAAGATCGTGCGAGCGAGTTAGTATGATATTATTACACTTGTGTGTATGTTTGTTTGGAGCCCAAGAGGCTTGGGGTGAGTTTCAGACTCATTTCAGACGAGTTTGGATAGTTTGAGGTCTGCTGGTGCAGTGCCTGTATCTGGTGCCTGTTGCAGATCTCGCAATTGCGAGCCTCGCTTTTGCGAATAATAGTTTGCGAGCATGAGCTGGGGGCTGGGACTTTGCATTTGTGAAGAAGTTGCTGCATTTGCAATGGATGTTATGTCCGCATTTGCAACCCTGGCATCGCAATTGCGATGCAATGTTAAGTTTGGGTGCCTTCGCATTTGCGAAGAAGTTGGCCGCATTTGCGAAAGGGGGTTGTTCGTATTTGCGGACTATTTGTCACATTTGCGACTTTTGGGCTTCTGATGCAGAGTTCACATTTGCGACCTTTGTTTCGCATTTGCGATGGTTGGCAATTGCGACATCTGCAGCTGGGTAAAAGAGGGAAAAATCGGGACTTAGCTTATTTTATACTATTTCTCAATCCTAAACACTCTAAAGGTGATTCTTCAAGAGATTCTTCTTCCCAAATTCATTGTTAAGCAATTTTAATCAATTTTCTTCCAATTACCCAATACTTTTTATATGTTTTTAACATCAAATCTAGGATTTTCATGGTAGAAATTAGGGATTTGGGTAGAAATTGGAAATTTTGTAAAATTAAAATTTAGACCTCAAATTGATGTCGGATTTTGAAACGATCATAACCAGGCTCGGAGGTGAATGAGTAATCGAATTTTGGTCAGAATCTCGGGTTTTGACCAAGCGGACCCGAGGTTGACTTTTATTGACTTTTTCCTAATTCATTAAAGATTGAACCTTTTTCCTTCTTGAATAGTTTCTAAAGCTTATTTTGAATTGCTTGATCGATAATTTGTTAGATTTGGTTGGTTTGGAGGCTTGTTCAAAAGGCAAGGTCGTGGTTCGTTGATTGACTTGGTTGCGGAGTGAGGTAAGTGTTGTGTCTAATCTTGACTTGAGGGAATTAGAACTTGTTGAACTATGTTTTATGTGAATTATGTGGGGAAGCGGTGTATATACAAGGTGACGAGTGTATATGCGCCGTCGGGGGATCTAGCATACAGGCCTGAGTTATTTATTTCCATGTCTTCATTATTCCATGTTATCTATGGTTATATGCTTTAATTGTTGCATTTCCTTACTTGACATCTATGTTTTAACTGTTGCATATCCATATTTGCCTTAATTGTATATTCAAATTGTCACATGTTTTACCTACTTTGATTGTCCTAATATTACTTGATGCACTCTTTTATATTGTTTCGCTTATGTGAGCCGTGAAGCTATTCTTATACAGATGAATCGAAAAAGTTTGAGATTTCGAGGTATATATTTTCTGTCATATTGGTGATTCTTAAGTGTTCAGTACGCTTCATCCTCTTTCGTGTTGATATTTCGTAAATATTGTTATTGAGTTGTTTATGTTAGTACTGTGAAATTATTGGCGATCGAGTTGTACGCCGCAACGGTGTTGAAATGATATGAGATGATGCAAAGGAATAATGACGAAATGTGATATGAGATGATGATATGGTGGGATCAGGTTGCGCGCCGCAACAGATTTGATGTGTTATAAGTTATTTGTGGCTGTATAGATTGTTCTCAGTGTTGTGATATGAGATTTGAGATTTTGTTGTCGTGGGACCCTTTTTGGTAGTTGACTTACAGGTCTGGTTATTTGAATTTACTGTTCTATTTCTATTTCGTTCCTATTATTATTGTTTCGTACATGTTTATTGTGAGTGTCTTGTCATAGCCTCGTCACTATTTTGTCGAGGTTAGGCTCGATACTTACAGAGTATATGAGATCAGTTGTACTCATGCTACACTTCTACACTTCTTGTGCAGATATCGCATTTGGTCCCAACAACGTGTAGAGGAGATCTTGCCCTGATTAGCTATCAGCAGGAGACTTAAGGTAAAGCTACTGGCGCTCCCAGTCCCTGAAGTCCCCTTCCATTCTGTCTTTACTGTTTATTTATCTTCAAACATTTGTATTTTGTTCGGACTTTAACTGTAGTACTCTAGATGTTTATGTATTCGTGACTCCAGATTTCTGGGATATGTTCAGATTATGTCATTTGGTATTTTTATCAATCTATTTTAAACTATTATAGTTTATTATTAACTTTTTGATTTAAACTATTAAAATTGTTTAAGTAATTTATCTAACGTTGACTTGACTAGCAAGTGAAATATTAGGTGCCATAACGGTTTCGAGAGTGAGATTCTGGATTGTGACAAGTTGGTATCAGAGCACTAGGTTACCTAGGTCTCACGAGTCATGACCAAGCTTAGTAGAGTCTAGAGGATCAGTACAACGACGTATGTACTTATCTTCTAGAGGCTATAGAGCTTTAGGAACATTTTACTTCTTTCTTTCTCTATCGTGCGACTTTATTTTATTACTGAAGTTTGAACCATTACATTCTATTCTCTCGCAGATGGTGAGAACACGCACAACATCTACAGCCAGGCAGGAGCTGGAGCCCCCTGTTGCAGCCACTACCAGGGGTAGGGGACGGGGTCAAGGTAGGGGCCGAGGCAGAGCTTAGCCTAGAGAACCCGCAGTAACACCCATTGTAGAGCCTCAAACCGAGCATGATGAGGAGATTCCGGTTCAAACCATACCAGTCGGACCTGCTCAGGTCCTAGAGGGATTTATTCTACTCCCGTACTCTGGAACACTGTAGTCCGTTTGATGGGCCTTATGGAGAGTGTGGCCCAGGCCGGAGTATTTCCTATGGCACTAGCTGTCTCTCAGGCTGGGGTAGGAACTCAGACTCCCACAACTCACACTCCGGAGCAAATGACTCCCTTGTACCATACTCTGGCGGTTCCAGCAGCTGGGGTAGTTCGGCCCGTTTTTGCTACACAGATCGGGGAGAGGCTCGCGATGTCTTCTGAGGGATTCATGAGGTTGGATAAGTTCACAAAGCTCTTTTCTATTCATTTTGGTGGCACACCTTCTGAGGACTCACATGATTATTTGGATCGTTGCCACGAGGTGTTGTGCAACATAGGTATTGTGGAGTCCAATGTAGTTGACTTTGCAGTGTTTTAGATGACCGATTCTGCCAAGAGATAGTGGCAGAATTATGAGAGGAGTAGGCCAGCAGGTTCATCGCCACTCACTTGGGATCAAATTTCGCAGCTATTTCTGGAGAAATTCATTCCTTTTACTCAAAGTGAGTGCCGTAGGGAGTTCGAGCATCTTCAGCAGGGTAGCATGACTGTTACCCAATACGAGACCAGATTTGTAGACCTAACCCGCCATGCAGCTATCTTGATTTCTACTTATAGAGAGAGGGTGAGAAGATTCATTGAGGGTCTCACTTTTGGTATCAGGCTATAGATGACCAAGGAGACTGGGGACAATATTCCTTTCTAGAGGGCCGTAGAGATTGATAGACGGATCGAGATGATTTGAGGTCAGGGTAGAGAGGTGGTATCTGAGAAGATGCCTCATCATTTTGGTGGTTTCAGTGGTGCCTCATCTGAAGGCAGAGGTTTATTTGGTAGAGGCCATCCTCACAGGCCGATTCAGTCATCTCTTTAGGTAGCCCACAGTGCTTCTAGCAGTCATGGTTCTTATGGGTCTCGTCGTGAGTAGCTAGAATTCAGTACCCCTTTAGCTCCTATCAGTGCACCGCTGCTACAGAGTTACTATAGTGGTTATCCGGGCCGTCAGGGTCAGCCTCAACTTTAGCAGCCACAACAGACGAGAGAGCACTTTGAATGTGGAGGTACGGGTCACATCAAGAGGTACTGTCCTAGATTGATGATCATCAGACTACCGCAAGGTTCTCGTGCCATGATTCCGACACCAGTTGCTCCATCACCTACCCAGCCAGCTAGAGGAAGGGGTCAGGCAGCTAGAAGTGGTGGTCAGATCGTTAGAGGCGGAGGCCAGCCAGTTAGAGGTCGTCCAAGAGGCGGAGGTTAGTGTGGTAGGGCCTAGCCCCGTTTCTTTGCATTTCCATCTAGACTTGAGGTGGAGTCATCTAATGCCGTCATCACAGGTATTGTTCCGGTTTGCCACAGAGATGCCTCAGTTTTATTTGATCTGGGCTCTACTTATTCATACGTGTCATCCTATTTTGCTTCATATCTGGTTATGCCACGTGATTCTTTGAGTGTTCTTATCTATGTGTCTACGCTTGTGGGAGATTTTATTGTGGTAGATCGTGTTCATCGCTGGTGTGTGATTTCTATTGGGAGCTATGAGACTAGGGTTGATCTTTTACTTCTTGATATGGTGGATTTTGATGTTATCTTGGGCATGGATTGACAATCACATTATCACACTATTCTGGATTGTCACGCCAAGACTATGGCATTAGCCATGCTGGGGTTGCCTCGATTAGAGTGGAGAGGGACTCATAGCCATTATACTAGCAGTGTTATTTCTTATGTGAAGGCTCGATGTATGATCGAGAAGGGATATCTAGCATATTTGGTCTATATCCGTGATCCTAGTGCGGAGGTTCCTTCCATGGATTCAGTACCAGTTGTGCGCGAGTTTCCAGAGGTATTTCCTACTGATTTTCCAGGGATGCCACCCAACAAAGATATTGACTTCTACATTGATCTGGTTCTAGACACTCAGCCCATTTCTACCGCACCATACCGTATGACCCTAGTTGAGTTGAAGGAACTGAAGCAGTAATTGCAGAATTTGCTTGATAAGGGATTTATTAGATTGTGTGTCTCACCTTGGGGTGCACCGTGTTGTTTGTGAATAAGAAGGATGGAACGATGAGGATGTGTATAGATTATTAGTAGTTAAGCAAGGTCACTATCAAGAACAAGTATCCGTTGTCGAGGATTTATGATTTATTTGATCAGCTTCAGGGTGCCAAAGAGTTTTTGAAGATCGATTTGAGATCTGGCTATCATCAGTTGAATATTAGGGCATCATATGTCCCTAAGACAACTTTTCGGACTCGGTATGGTCACCACGAGTTCTTACTGATGTTATTTGGCTTGACTAATGCCCTAATAACATTTATGGATTTGATGAATCGGGTGTTCAAGCCCTATCTGGATTCATTTGTGATTGTCTTGATTGATGATACGTTGGTCTACTCTCGCAGTCGAGAGTAGCATGAGAAACATCTTCTCATCGTACATTAGACACTGAAGGATAGTCAATTATATTCTATGTTTTCAAAGTGTGAGTTCTGGTTGGACTCGGTTGCCTTTTTAGGCCATGTTGTATCTTCCGAGGGCATTAAAGTGGACTTTAAGAAGATTGAGGCAGTTCAGAACGGGCCTAAACCTACTTCAGCTACAGAGATTTGGAGCTTCCTAGGTTTGGCGAGTTATTATCGCCGGTTCGTGGACGATGTTTCATCTATCTTAGCCCCATTGACCAAGTTAACCCAAAATGGTGTTCTTTTCAGATGAGTGTGAGTTGAGCTTTCAAAAGCTCAAGACTACATTGACTACAACCCCAGTGTTGGTGTTGCCTACAGGTTCGGGATCTTACACCGTGTATTATGATGCATTGCGTATTGGGCTTGGCACAATATTGACGTAGGATGGTAGGATGATTGCCTATGCATCTCGTCAGTTGAAGGTTCATGAGAAGAATTACCTTGTTCATGACTTAGAGAGTTGGCAGCCATTGTTCACACACTAAATATTTAGAGGCACTATCTGTACGACATTCATTGTGAGGTCTATACCAACCATCGGAGTCTCCAACACATGTTCAATCAGAAAGACATTAATTTGCGGCAGTGGATATGGCTAGAGTTACTGAAAGACTATGATATCACTATATTATATCATCCGGGGAAGGCCAATGTAGTGGCCGATGCATTGAGTAGGAAGGCGGAGATCATGGTAGTATGGCATATTTATCGGTAGTTGAGAGGCCACTAGACATGGACGTTCAGGATTTAGCCAACCGATTTGTGAGATTAGATGTTTCGGAGCCCAACCGTGTTCTTGCTTATGTTGTAGCAAAGTCTTTGTTGTTGGAGCGTATCAAGGCTCGACAGTTTGATGATCCTTACTTGTTGGTGTTAAAGGATACTGTGCAACGAGGTGGTGCAAAGGAGGTTGTGATTGGAGATGATGGTGTTATGCGACTTCAGGGCTGGATTTGTGTTCCAAATGTTGATGGGTTGATAGATATGATCCTTTAGGAGGCACATAGTTCGGGCTATTCCATTCACCCAAGCATCAGGAAGATGTACTGTGACTTGAAATAACACTATTGGTGGTGGATGATGAAGAAAGATATTGTTGCTTATATATCTCGGTGTTTGAATTGTCAACAGGTGAAGTATGAACATCAGAAACTGGGTAGAGTGACTCAATTATTGGAGATACCAGAGTGGAAGTGAGAGCGCATCACTATGGATTTTGTGGTAGGCTTGCCACACACCTTGAAGAAATATGACGCAGTCAGGGTTATTGTGGACCGGTTGGCTAAGTATGTGCACTTCATTCCGATGGTTACTTCTTATTCTTTAGAGCGGTTGGCTCAGGTTTATATTCAAGAGATTATTCGCCTATACGACGTGCCCATTGCTATCATTTTGATCGAGGCACACAGTTCACATCGTATTTTTGGAGAGTCGTGCAGCGTGAGTTAGGCACGCGGGTTGAGCTGAGCATAATATTTTATCCTCAGATGAACGAATAGTTCGAGTGCATCATTCAGATCTTGAAGGACATGTTACGTGCTTGTGTTATGGATTTCAGAGGTTCATGGGAGCAGTTCTTACCTCTTGCAAAGTTTGTCTACAACAACAGTTACCAGTCGAGTATTGAAATGGCGCCATATGAGGCCTTTTATGGGAGTCCATGTCGTTCGCCGATTGATTGGTTTATGCCCAGAGAGGCTAGGTTGTTGCACACTGATTTGGTCCATGATGCTATGGAAAAGGATAATGTGATTTAGGTGTGACTTTGTACAACTCAGTCCAGATAGAAGAGTTATGCAGACTGAAAGGTTCGGGATGTACCTTATATGGTGGGTGAGAAGGTTCTTCTCCGAGTCTCGCCTATGAAGGGCGTAATGCATTTTGGGAAGAAAGGCAAGTTGAGCCCGAGGTTTATTGAGCCATTCAAGATCTTAGAGAGGACTGGGAGGTTGCCTATAGGCTTGCATTGCCTCCTAGCCTATCAGGAGTACATCCAGTATTCCATCTTTTCATGCTTCGGAAGTACAATGAGGACAACTCGCATATTTTTGACTTCAGCATGGTTCAACTTGATGAGAATTTAGCCTATGAGGAGGAGCCGGTGGCTATTCTAACCCGATAGGTTCAAAAGTTGAGATCTAGGAGTTTTCAATATGTGAAAGTGCAATGGAGAGGTCAGCCGATCGAGGAAGCTATGTGGGAGTCCGAGTCCGATATGCGGAATAGATACCCACATATTTTCACCAGTCCAGGTACTTTTCTATGTCCGTTCGAGGACGAACGTTTCTTTTAGAGGTGGAGAATGTGACGACCCGATAGGTCATTTTGAGTACTAGCTCAATTTTTCAAGAGTTTCTTCTTCCTAAATTTATTGGTAAGCAACTTTAATCCATTTTATTTCAATTAACTTTTCATGTGTTTTCAACATCAAATCTATGATTTTTATGTTAGAAATTAGGGATTTGGATAGAAATTGGGGATTTTATAAAATTGAGATTTAGACCTCAAATTGAGGTCGGATTTCGAAATAAATCACATAACCGGTCTCGAGGGTGAATGGGTAATCGGATTTGGTCCGAATATCGGGTTTTGACCAAGCAGGCACGAGGTTGACTTTTCCAAATTCATTAAAAATTAAACCTTTTTCCTTCGTGTATAGTTTTTAAAGATTATTTTAAATTGTTTGATCGATAATTGGTTATATTTGGTTGATTTGGAGGCTTGTTTAAAAGGCAAAGTCGTGATTGGTAGATTGACTTGGTTGCAGAGTGAGATAAGTATTGTGTCTAATCTTAACTTGAGGAAATTAGGACTTGTTGAACTATTTTTTTATGTGAATTATGTGGGGAAGCGGCGTATATGCAAGGTGACGAGTGTATATGCGCCGCCAGGGAATCTAGCATGCGGGATTGGGTTATTTATTTTCATGTCTTCGTTATTCTATGTTATCTTTGATTATATGCTTTACCTGTTGCATGCCCCTACTTGAAAGCTATGCTCTACTTGTTATTGTTACTTAATTGTTATTTGTTTGATTTTACTCATCTCCCACTCAATAATGTGCTTACCTGCTATTTGTTCCTACTTGTCTTAATTGTGTATTCAAATCGTCACATATTTTATCTGCTTTTATTGTCCTTATATTACTTGATGCACTCTACTATGTTGTTTCGCTTATATGATCCGTGAAGCTATTCTTGTATTGATATTTCGGTAAATTTTGAGATTTCAAGGTATTGATATTTTCTGTCATATTGGTGATTCTTAAGTATTCAGTTCGCTTCATTCTCTTTCATGTTTATATTTCGTAAATATTGTTGTTGAGTTGTTTATGTTAATATTGTAAAATTATTGGGGATCGAGTTGCACGCCGCAACGGTGTTGAAATGATATGAGATGATACGATGGAATAAGGACGGAATGTGATATTGCATGATGATATGGTAGGATCAGGTTGCACGCCGCAATGAATTTGATGTGTTATAAGTTATTTGTGGTTGTATAGATTGTTCTCAGTGTTGTAATATGAGATTTGAGATTTTGTTGTTGTGGGACCCGTTTTGGTAGTACGGGTCGGGTTATTTGACTTTACTGTTCTATTTCTATTCCATTCCTGTTATTATTATTTCGTACAGGTTTATTGTGAGTGTTTTGTCATAGCCTCGTCACTATTTCGGTGAGGTTAGGCTCGACACTTATAAAGTACATGGGATCGGTTGCACTCATGCTATACCTCTGCAATTCTTGTGCAGATACCAGAGTTTGTCCCTGCGGCGTATAGATGAGATCTTGCCCGGACCAGCTATCAGCAGGAGACTTGAGGTAGAACTGCTGGCGTTCGCAGTCCCTAAAGTCCCCTTCCATGATGTCTTTATTGTTTATTAACTTTATCTGTAGTACTCTAGATGCTCATGTATTTGTGACTCTAGATTTCTGGGATATGTTCAGATTAAGTCATTTGGTATTTTTATCAATCTATTTCAAACTATTATAGTTTATTATTAATGTTTTGATTTAAACTATTACAACTGATTAAGTAATTTATCCAACGTTGGCTTGCATAGCAAGTGAAATATTAGGCACCATCACGGTCCCGAGGATGGGATTTCGGGTCGTGGCATATAATTTTTTTATAATTTCTGTAATGAAGTTGGTTGAACTTATAGATTATTTTCCATCGAGAAGTTGAAAAGACCTAAACATAAAATTTGTTGCATAGTAATCATTCTGCTTCCCTTTTGCATAGGGTTGTTTGCTCTGTTCAACAGCTTCTGATCTTGAGCATTGATACCTTTTTTTGGTTAAAGATTCTTGTATTTTTAATGAATATTTTCTCTTTACCTTCTTTTTCCCTTTTTAATTTACGCACTCAAAAGACATGGAGGTGCAATTGTTTATGTACTTGATCGTGTGATAACTTGAGCTCTCTATTGTCCGAGTTGTGTAATTTTGTTTTCCATTGCACTTTCTCTGTTTGTAGTCAAATTTTTTGTTCTTTTTGAATAATGACTTGCTAAAACTTTTACTCGATGTTCCACATTTTTGCATTATTTATGATTCTCTAATGATTTTTTTCTTTGTTATCAAGATGTCATGGCATTAGGAGGAAATGTCAATCAAATAACACCTGACACACCTGATTGGACATGTAAAGTCCAAATTGTGGACATATGTCGAGAACGAGAAAGTGAGAAAAAAAATTAGATTTTAAAATCTGATTTTAGAAGATGAAGAGGTAACTTTGTCTATCTTTTATACTATATCCGTTTCAATTTATGTGCACCTATTTGACTTGGTACGGAGTTCAAGAAAAAATGAGGACTTTTAAAATTTATAGTTCTAAATAAGTCAAAAAGGGGTCCAGAGTATTTGTGTGGATATAAAAGTCACTCATTAAGGATAGAATTGGAAGTTTAAGCTAAATGTTTTACAAATATAGAAAGGGTAATTCTTTTTGAAACAAATCAAAAAGAAAATAGGTTCACATAAACTGAAACGAAGGTAATATAATATAATAAACTTCTTATAATTATAATAGAATTTAACTGCTTTTACGACAATATAATGCAGACAAGCTTAAGCTCTTCCACACATATCTGATCTCCACTATAAGAGTTAAAGTTTCATCCACACTATATGGAAAACCGTTACATAAATTATATTGGGTGCTTGACAAAGAAACTATAGCGGAACTTATCAGGACCTAAAACTCGCTATATGCCGTGATGGCGCCCAACGTCGCCATTAGGCAAGCCAATGGTAAACCATATCAATAATTATTCATTTTTAATTTTTAAAACCAGGAATTTCATTAAGTAAATAGAATACAATCTAGCACTCATACAAACATGTGCTTTTCTTTACTAAATTTCCGAATATAAATAAATCATAAAATAAAGTGATAATAATAATATGAAATAAAATAATGAGCATCCATTAAACCCCTCCAAAACTCGGTGTCACAAGTGCATGAGCATCTACTAGAACAATACAACAATACTACAACATCTGCCTCGAATATAAAATAGACAGAATAAAATAAATGAACATGATAGACTTCGTGCGCTGTGAATCGTAGCATGGAATGCAGCTCACCATAAAGTCTCCTCCGCAGCTCTGCCAAGATGACCACCTAATGACATGCCTCAGTACCTACACATTTAGTGCAGAAGTGTAGCGAGAGTACGTAAATCAACGCATATAAGTATCTAGCCTAACCCGTGAGAGGTAGTGATGATGGGTCGATATTGACACTTACTAGTTGACCAATAAAATAAATATAATAAGGTAAACAAGTATGAAACATAGTAAGTAAACAGTGATAGCAGATATAGGCAAATAATACAGTCTGCAACTGAATAGTAGATACAAAGTCTTCAATTACCGGATACCTCCTCAAATGATATACGTAATGGTCAACACCGGGTAAAAGGGTCACATCTCAAGTCAGGAAAACTCATGGGTACACTGACTTCTTATCAAACATTACGCACGATTCTGCCGAAGCGAGCGGCCCGATCCCATAAGAGCATTTTATAGAATTGCCAAGGCGAAAGGCCCGATCCCACAAGAGTGTGACGCAATATTCTGCCGAGGCGAACGACCCGATCCCATAAGAGTGTGTTACAATATCCTGCCGAGGCGAACGGTTCGATCCCGTAAGAGTATGATACATGATACTGCCGAGGCGATCGGCTCGATCCCGTAAGAGTATTGTTGAGGTGTTCAACCCGATCCCATTAGAATATAAAACTTTAATGGGTCCCTGACCCCACTCACAAAATATACATGTGAGTTATGAACTTCAAGAAAAACTTCTGATGAATTCGCACAACGTGGAAGAAATTCGTAAGGGAAGTACAATTTTCACGGCTAATCAAGTAACTAGTCAAGTATCTAAAGTAGCAAGTCCATTACTCTACGCGAGTCTAGTCTCAGGTTATAATGTGAATTAATGTATTTAAACCAGCAAGAGTAACTCAAATAGTACAATTAAAACATGGCGTGAGTCTAAGTCTACCTAGACAAATTCAGAAATTTTAGCATACACACGGACACTCATCACCTCATATGTGCGTAGCTCCCACGACATGTAGCACATAACAAATATAATACCTATGGGGTAAATTCCCCCTCACAAGGTTAGACAGGAGACTTACCTCACTCTAAAATTCTATAACCGGCTCCAACGACTCTCTAAGACCTCAAACCGATGCCCATCGATCCGAAAATAGTCAAACAACGTGTAAACCAATAAAAATATATTCAAATACTCATAATTTAACAATTCATAATAATTTTCAACTCCGCTCGAAAAGTCAAAAAAGTCAACCCATGGGGCCACGAGCACGGATTTCGAAAATTTTCGAAGATAAACATTACCCATAACACCACGAACTCAAATATATAATTTATTTCTAATTCCATATCTAATTTCGTGGTCAAAATTCAAAAATATCAATTCTACATTTTTCTTCAAAATCTTACAATCTCTATAAAATTCCATGTTTAATTCCATAAATAATCCATGTATCTAAAGATGCGTTCGCGATGCCTCAATGTCCCGAAGGCCAAAAATCAACTGTCCAAAAATCCTCATTCGCGTTCGCGACCCCAAAGACGCATTCACGATGCCTGCAGGTCCTACTACTTCGCTTTCACGATCACTGCGCCGCGTTCGTGAAGGCTTAATGCCTCCATGCCCCCATCTTCCCATTCTTCTACGCGTTCGCTACTCCCTATCACGTTCGCGAAGGGAACCTCATCTTCTTCTCCGTGTTTGCGATGAACATTTTCCCAGCAGTAAAAATTCCTTCTTCGCGAACGCGCGCATCTCTTCGCGTTCGCAAAGAACAAAACCAGGCACTAGCAACAACATCAGCAAATCACCTAAACTTGGTCCGAAACTACCCCGAAACACCCCTAAGGCCCTCGGGACCCCGTTCAATCACACCAACAAGTCCCAATACCTTATCTAAACTTATTCAAAGGTTCGAAATGCCACACATAATCCTTCTTTTAACTTTCAAACTTCGTCGAACGCGTCCGAATCACACTTAAACATGCCGGAATGATGCCAGATTTTACGTACAAGTCAACAATCACAATACGTACCAATTCTAAGTCTCGGAATTCCAAACGGACATCAATAACACCAAAGTCCACTTCAAATCAAACTAAGGAAATTCTAAAACCTTCAAGATACCAACTTTTCACATTAAGCACCGAAATGCTCCCGGACCATCCCATATTCAATCTGAACGTATGCCTAAGTCCAACATCATCAGACAAACCTATTGGAACCTTCAAATCCTGATTCTGAGGTCGTTTACTCAAAATTTAATCTTGGTCAACTCTTCCAACTTAAAGCTTCTGAATTGAGAATTATTCTTCCAAATCAACTACGAACTCCTCGAAGAACGAAACCAACCGCACGTGCAAGTCATAAAACATAAAGTGAAGCTATTCAAGAGCTCAAATCGCCAAACGACGTGCTAGAGCTCAAAACGATTGGTCCGTCCTCTAACGTGCCAAAATCGCTTCAGAGTTGCCTAGGATCACTATTTGACACCACACGCGCCTACCCGTGCCACCACAATCTATATGAGCACTTTAGCTCAAGCTAGACTAAAGATCCTTCCTGCTACCCTAGCCCACACGCCTTAGAACAAAATTCCAACATTCAGAATTCTCTACAAGGTCCGATTCTAACATACAAACATCGTATCAATCTTAGCATGCTAACCCAAAACACGATCATACACCCATGCCGTAATCACACCATGCACCACATAACACATTTTCTTATAGTAACATCCTCCAACCACAATAGCTGCAAATTCACGAATCTGATGCCTGTAATATTCCTCACAACACATATGAGCCATATTCCAACTCTTGCAATACTGCAACGATGAAAATGGTGTGTAAAAACTCATAACCACTCGCCAAACTAATAACTCATGAAGTCTCTCTGCTCGACATGAACCTTTGCCGCATTCTGAACTAATTAGTGACATTTTCCTTCTAATATACATCATGTAAATCCATTTACACTGATTCTATGTCCCACAACCTCCTCTCACCCAATGCAAGCTGTTCGGTAATGAGCCACCTCAAACACCACATAAAATCACCTACGACGCCACCAATGCGCCAACAAGCCACAATTCGAATATGACCCATAAGGGAAAACAAACTCTGGTGAAGAACTAACCGGCCCGCGTAACGAATAGGACAACCAACCAAACACTACGTACCTATCTCAATGATGAGAAACAGAACACACAAGGTACACACAAGGAGCCGTACCCAACATGATACAATTACAGCGGGCAACCCGATCCGAACATCATACCCATAGCGGCGTGCCACCCTATCCACACATAACAATCAATAAGGAAATACCTGTCAAGCCATAATGCTCATACCCACGAAATGCCCGAATATCAACCACAACATGCCAAGTGCATAAATACAACTCTAGGGGGACAGATAACGTCATGTGCTACAAAATCCAAGCACGACTAAGGTGCAATAAACAACTAGCATCGCGAGAGCCGTCTTATTCATATAATATCACAAGCTACATCGGATCACAACACACGAGTCAATAATTAAGCCGTATCACAACCCGTGACATAAAATAGTAGCACCCGAAATAGACGAAGGCAAGAATATCATCCACCGCGCCCAAAAATCATCCATAAGGGATGCTATGCCGAATAAGAACATCCATACCACCAACCGTAGTAATTATGTAGTGCAAATCAAGAATATGCAAATCAATACACAATGCCTTTTCCACAGAACATCTCTCTCAGGCGACACTAAGATAGCGCCAGCATACTCTAAACATCTGAATTCTTCCTCCGCTCCTCCGAGCTCGTGACATTCTCATCAAAACTGAACCACAACCTTGATCCTTAACTTCCAATTTCCATACCGCTCACTGCACCTATCATGCTGCTATGTGAGAGTACAAGAATTTCATCATAACTCATGAACCACCAGTAGAATAAATACTTCATCGACTAGAAACCTTTCACTTAATTCATTTCAAAAGACGAATCACAACACACAACTAACTTCCCATAACTACAAAAGACACAAAATTCAAGTCGTGTCCTAAACTGTCATAACTCTCCCGGGATCCATTTACACATAACAAGCCATCAAAATCAAGTACCTCCAAATCTATCAAATTATGGTGGATGTCAAGCCTGCATGTACAACCACGAATCACCTATATAAATTTACCACACCGAAGGAACCGATCATTTCCTTAACCATGCCGATCCAACCACTACTAGATTGACTCAACTTCTTCTGATTTCTTCTTAACTTGCCTTCAGAATCAACACCCCTATTCAAACATGTAACAGACCTCAATGAACACTCATCCCGAGTGACCCAAATCACGAGGCCATGCTGTCTCAATACCCATATGCCATTTTATGCCCTCCTTATGCACTCATTAATATCTCTAACTGATACACTTGTGCTGATTAGATCTTCTGCTAATCCGAAGCTGATTTTCCCATTTCTCTAATACTGCATCGCAGACCCAATTATAACAAAGAAATTTTCTAAGTACCCTTGACACTCTGCTGCAAAACCCAATCATCAGCCACATAACGAAACCAAAAATCCTTAGGCACCCGCACTTAAATTCTTGAGTCCACTAGAACTATTATTAAGAGTCGTCCACCCTGACCTGATCCCAAATATATAGATAACAACCAGTGGTCCATTAACACACGACCATCAAATTCCTTGCTTGACTTACCCTTGCTGTTTTCTTCCCTCAGTCATAACTAATCTACCCACGTACTGATAACCCAATACTTCCAAGGCACATAACCACGCGACCCAATCATAGACGGTAGACTCCCCACTTAACTTTAAGCCACAATCACATAAATCCAGAACTCATAATGACTTCTTCTCAGCTACCATGATCTCGCACCGTTACTCAACCAAATTTCTCATAACTTCTTGTTGCACTAATCATAATACATTCTGAATTATCAGCCACAATAGTACACTCAACTTCCTGATAGTTGTACCATCTTCTTCAAGCGATCCAAGCTCACATCACAGTACATGCTCCCCATTGGATAGAAAGTAGAACTCTTCACAGAAACTTTATTAAAAATCACGCAACCCCTAGCCCGCTCACAGGAGATAGTCCACCTACATAATTCCATATCGACATCTTCCAACGACATTGCCCTAGTTACAACCACTCTGCTAATCCTCCTGAGCCCACATTCTCCCACCAGCTGAAAGCGCCCGTTCGTTTCCACTAACATCAAATATAGGTCCAGCGATGCATTAAAAACTCGACGTTATACTACATACGAAGCAAACTATTTCCGTCATACCCAAGCCTCCGAAGTACAAAAGCCACCATCTCAAACGAAATACACAGACTTGGTCCCGTGGTCACCATGACCATAATCGCACCAAGCTTTCTCAAAGCATGTGGCTATCCCACCACAAAATCTATACGACACGCTAATATTCTCACTCTGAGTTAACCATCTTCCGAAGCGAACTACTCGACCTCTATTTCTCATACTCGACCTGCTAGCAATTCAACCACCGTGAGACACCCCCATCATGCCCTTCCTCCCACTCTGCTGCCAAAATACAGCCTCAAATCATAATCCATCTCTGTAGCACCCGAACTGATAAATACCACCAACTCTAAGCCTCCGTAAAGATCATCTTTCTCTAGCCATCAATATTAGAAACGTCGATTCGACTCTAAAACCGCCACACACTTCCATCTCAAAAAGCCGATTCTTAGGCACCATTTCACACTGATTAGCCTTAATGCGTTCAAACAAGGATGACGACACCACCTCACAAATGAGAATTTCACCAAGTTCGAAAACACCCGTTTTCACAACCCTGTCAACTAGCGCTTGAACATCCGTAGTCCGATTGCCTCTTCTTCGCTAGGATTAAATGTCGAATGTCTAAACCATAAATCGAGTAGTCCTTCTTTGGAGTCATTCACTGCAGCGACAACACCTTACCATCTACGCCAGCACTGTGCGATAACAACGTATGAACATCACAATACATTGTGCATGGACTCGAAACCGCTGAGCTGAAATGACAGATCACCCTTCCACAAGGTGACGATAATAGTCCGCCCAAATATATTGGGAAAAACATCCTATACCACATCTGCAACATCACTACAACTCCTCAATGCCTAATTTATAACAAGTGCTCAACATCGTATAAGAATGAATAGGAAGAAAATGAAGACATAAGCTTCAATAGAGTTAAATCGCATGACGACGAATCAAGAAAGGAAGTTCTCCTAACAGCCTTGTAGCCCCTCGAAGATAAGTACAGACATCTCTGTACCAATCCGAGAGACTCTACTAGACTTGCTCATAACTCGTGAGACCTAAGTGAACCTAGAGCTCTGATACCAAGTTTTCACGACCCAAAACCCGCTAGCAACTGTGATGGCGCTCGACATCACCATTAGGCAAGCCAACGGTGAACCATCTCAATAATTATTTATTTTTAATTTTTAAAATAAAGAATTTCATTAAGTAAATAGAATAAAATGTAGCACCCATAGAAACATGTATTTTTCTTTACCAAATTTCCAAATATAAATAAATCATATAGTGAAGTTATAATAATAACGTGAAATAAAATAATGAACATCCATAAGAAACTCCCAAAACCCGGTGTCACAAGTACATGACCATTTACTAGAACAATACAACACTACTACAACATTTGTCTGGAATATAAAATAGACATGACAAAATAAATGAACATGATGGTAACTTTGTGTACTGCGAATCGTAGCATGAAATGCAACTCACCATAAAGTTCCCTCAGCAGCTGCACCAATACGCCAAGATAACCACCTAATGACATGCCTAGTACATGCACATTCAGTGTAGAAGTATAGCGTGAGTATGTAAATCAACGTGTACCCAGTAAGTATCTAGTCTAACCCTGAATAGGTAATAACGAGGGGTCGACATTGACACTTACTAGTGGTCTAATAAAATAAATATAATAAGGTAGACAAGTATGAAACAAGGTAAGTAAACACTGATAATAGATATAGGCAAATAATACGATCTACAATTGAACAATGGACACAAAGTCCTCAATTACCAGATACCTCCTCAAATGGAATACGTAATGGTCAACATCGGGTAAAAAGGTCACATCTCAAGTCAGGAAAAATCATAGACTGATTTCGTATCAAATATTACGCACGATTCTGAGGCAAGCGGCCCAATCCCATAAGAGTATTCCATAGAACTGCCGAAGCTAAAGGCCCGATCCTATAAGAGTGTGATGCAATATCCTGCCGAGTCGCACGACTCGATTCCATAAGAGTGTGTTATAATATCCTGCCGAGGCGAACGACCCGATCCCATAAGACTATTGTTGAGGCGTTCAGCCTGATCCCAATAGAATATGAAACTTTAACGCGTCCCTGACCTCACTCACGAAATATACATGTGAGGTATTAACTTCAAGAAAAACTTTAGATGAATTCGCACAACACGGGAGAAATTCATAAAGGAAGTACAATTTCCACGGTTAATCAAGTAAATCGTCAAGTATCTAAAATAGCAAGTCCATTACTCTACGCGAGTCTAGTCTCACGTTATAATCTGAATTAAAGCATTTAAACAGGCAAGAGTAACTCAAATAGTATAATTAAAGCATGGTGTGAATCTAAGTCTACCCGGACATAATCAAGAACTTTAGCATACGCACGGACACTCGTCACCTCATACGTGCGTAGCTCCCACGACATGAAGCACATAACAAATATAATACCTACGGGGTAAATTCTCCCTCACAAGGTTAGACAAGAGACTTACCTCGCTCAGAAGTTCCATAACCGGCTCCAACGCCGCTCTAACACCTCAAACTGATGTCCATCGATCCGAAACTAGTCAAAATATCTATAAAATTCCATGTTTAGTTCCATGTTTAATCCATGTATCTAACTTACAACAAGTGAAAATCACTTACCTTGCGTTGCTGGATAAAAATCTCCTAAAAATAGCTCCCCAAGTTCGACCATCCAAGTGGAAAATGAGAGAAATGAGACCTAAATCACGAATTAAAACAAGTATGCACATGCACTTCCTCTTCACGATCGCGGAAATACCCTCGCGATCGCGAAGACAAAAATCAGTTGTCCAAAAATTCTCCTTCGCATTTGCGACTCCAAAGACGCGTTTGTGATTCCTCCAGGTCCCATTGCTTCAGGTCCGCGGTCACTGTGCCTCGTTCGCGAAGTCTTAACGCCTCCAGTCCCCTAACTCCCTATTCTTCTATGCGTTCGTGAGCCCCTGTCGCATTCGCGAAGGGAACCTCAGTTTCTTCTCTACGTTCATGACCCCTGTGTCGTGTTCGCAAAGAACATTTTCCCAGCAGTCAAAAATCCCTCTTTGTGAACGCGCGTATCCCTTCGCGTTCGCGAAGAACAAAATAAGACACCAACACCAACATCAACAAATCACCCAAACTTGGTCCGAAACCACGCCGAAACACGCCCGAGGCCCTTGGAACCCCATCCAATCATACCAACAAGTCCCAATATCTTATCCAAACTTATTCAAAGGTTTGAAACGCTACTGATAATATCAAAACTACAAATCGACGATCAAAATCCTTCTTTTAACTTTAAAACATTAAAACTTCATCGAACGCGTCCGAATCATACTTAAACATTCTGGAATGACGTCAAATCTTACGTACAAGTCAACAACTACAATATAGACCTATTCCAAATCTTAGAATCCCAAACGGACATCAATAATACCAAAGTCCACTTTAAATCAAACTAAGAAAATTCTAAAACCTTCAAAATGCCAACTTTCCACATTAAGCGCCGAAATGCTCCCGGACCATCCGATACTCAACCCATACATACGCCCAAGTCCAAAATCATCATACAGACCTATTGGAACTTTCAAATTCCGATTCTGAGGTCGTTTACTCAAAATTCAACTTAAGTCAACTCTTCCAACTTAAAGCTTCCAAATTGGGAATTATTCTTCCAAATCAACTCTGAACTCCTCGAAGACCGAAATCAGCCGTACATGCAAGTCATAATACGTAAAGTTAATCTACTCAAGGCCTCAAACCGATGAACGATGCGCTAAAACTCAAAACGACTGGTCAGATCGTTACAGTATTGACCGAACAAAACGATGAGCGAGAGATACCATTGCCACCGCCCCGCAAGTTGAATCTCACTGATTTTGACCACATTGCTCATATGACCCCTGATCCTGCTACAGAAATTGGTAATTCCTTTCTACCCAATATTAGTATGATAAAACATATATGATTCTATAAAATATACACACCTTATTACACTTCATTTTTTTTCCAAAAATATTTGCTGAAAACACTTTTATTAGCAAATATACTAGCAGTCGTTGTCCATTGTGGCCCTCCAAAATATGCAGGTCGAGGTCCAAATAGGTGTCGCGAGATTATTGTCACCGATAATCAGTGAGTACACTATATTACTACTAATTGCAATTTGACTCTTCAAAACCATACATGTATTCTTATAAACAGATTATATTCGATAATTTATTTATACATTCCCTGCATTTATCAGAAAAAAACTACTTCTTCTCACCTTATGAGGACTTCTCAGAAGTTGAAGGAACCAAAATCTAGCAGAAAATCGAGTCGAAAGTCAACGACGATGAAAAATATCCAGTAATCGTTGGGAGAAGTATAGGAATATCTCCCTATAACGGTATGAGTGTGCCCAAATATATATTATATATATTCATTTTTTTAAAACGAAAATAACGTTACACAAATACTTTATATAGGTTTATCACTGCAAACTAGATTCAACTCAACAATACAAATAGATCCTGCTTATCCACAAGCGTTGGAGTTGATCAAGTGGTATAGGATTTTTAGTGTTATTCTCTGACTTCATTATGTACTTGTACAATGTACTGAATTTCCTATATGTTGTGACGATAGGGAAAAAACAAACAAAGACATGCTCGCAGGTTGTGCATCAGACAACTTCTCAAGGTTATCCACCTCTCTCATGGTGATTCCTACACACCAGCAAATTATTCCTATTGCAGAATTTCAGTCACAAACTTCTAAATGTGTGTTAGTTTACTTATAAAATCAGGATGAACATGTGATTTTCTTTTTGTTGGCAGACTAGCATTTTTTATATTGAGGCCGAAATATCAATATCAAGTGACGTGCAAAAGTTTTGTGTGCTTAAATGCTCGGGTTGCAAACAAAAGTTGCGAACGAAGGAAAGAAGAGATTTTTACTTCACCTAGAGTAAACGATCGACAACTTTAGTTCCTCGGTATTATCGCTTTGCCATATTTATAAGTGTCATTTTAGCAAAACATATAATTTTCTTATATGTATTAAACCATCTTTTGTTGCGGGTTGTGTGTTCCAGATTGAGCTTACTGATAGAAGTGGTTCAACAACTGCAATGATTTCCGGTTATGTTGCTGAAAAGATGCTCTCAATGACAGCAGAAGACATATTTGACACAATATGTGTCAAGGTATAAACTTAGACAAAATATTTATTTGTATTACTGCACTTTATACATGTTCTTAGTCTATAATTTCTGCCAAAGTTATATGAGTAACAATTGAATAATTTGACTTTCTTCATTTTTAGAAACAACTCTTGTCCATTAATCATGTCCTGGACACATTTTCAGATAGAATCTTCAAAATTCAATTAAGACAATCATCTTGGAAAAGTTTTGACTATGTGCGTACAGTCTATCAATTTTGTCCTACGTAGAAAAGGAACATATCTTTGCACCAAAAATTAGCGAGAGAAGCCAAAAAAGGGTAAAGCCTCTAGGTACAAATGAAGTAAATGGAAGCAGCAGATGTGATCTCTAAATCTTCAAGCGCAAAGCTGAAAGCAAAAAAAGTGTAAAATGTGAGTCTTTTTTAGGAATATATAGTTGAGATTTGCTTCTTTCCTCTGACTTCTGAATCGATATAATTATAATATAATGCAGTTCGACTTGTTTTTTTCTTTATTATAATACGGAATGTCTTTCTTATGCGCTGATTTATGCTTTCCAATTGCAGGAAGTATTGATCATTTTTTTTTTGGATCTTTTGCTACTGTAAAAGAAAACCTTTTTTGGGATCTTACATGAATGGTAAAGTCTCACTCCCCCTTCCCTACAAAGGAATTTTGTCGTGTTGGTGATCGAACAATTAAGAACTAGGGAGGACGATTGTGCTGGTTGTGAAAGTTTTTGGCCTCCTCAATGTTCCACAAATATAGGTAAAGCATACGCCATTTTTATAAAGTCACTTCAAACAAATTTTGCTTTAACCACATGAGATTAATTGAGAAGATGGCAATTTGATTATGTGATTTTTCATTCTCGCTTTGCTTTCACATGTATTGCAGTAATAATTAATAAAGATACTGATATATGTGATTTTCCTAAAGCATGACTTGAAAAATAGAATTTATATTATCATGGCTCTAAATATGAGACACAGCTCCACACAAGCACAGAAAGAATATTTACTTATTCGTACCATTATAGACGAAGAAAAATTACATCATTGCTCAAATAACTCTTATTACAATATGGTATAGGTAAAAATGTATGGTATGCGTCCAAAATTTAGTTATAACAATATCAACTGTTATACTCCTAAAACTTTATGAAAGTCAAAAAGTTATCATAATGAGCAATATGTGTTTAGCTATTTGCTAATGTCATATTGGAACGGAATCTTTCATTATCTTTTTTAGTGGTTTGAAGGATTGAGAATGAAAGATAAGTTGTGTAATTAACTGAAAATATGAAAAAGATATCTGCCACAGGATGAGGCACACAATTAATTTCTACAAGGAAATACTATTTTAATTTGAAACTATCAGCAAATAGTCAATTGGCAATATGATATTATATCTGTTAAAATTATCATCAAATGTCTTCTGCCCTAGCCTAAACACTTTTATGTGGAATTTTCCTGCAATACTTCTTTCAGTCAGTTTCTTCTAATGTGTTCCAGCTATACATCAGTTTAACATTAAATGACTTCATGTTTTAGTCTATATGAACATAAAATATTGTTGTTTTGATTATTATTTTTGGTTGAATAAGGACATGGACATCAGGAAACCTGACAAGAAATTTTTGCCCCTATATTATTTGTTGCCTTTTCCCAGTCACCTGACCATAAGCCACCCATAGCTTTGTTCTGTAATAAGTGCAATCGAGTCTACCCTTTCTTGATTTTCTTTCTTAAAGTTGTGATTTTTCTTTGGATTTTGGATATGAGCATGGCTGTTTTAGGGGGAGAAAAGAAAAGTGTGGTAGTTGACTATACGCTGCAAATTTCCACTGTATACACACACACACTGAAGTTTGTACATATATTGTTATGAAGATATAGGGAGCATAGTTGAATGTCAAATTTACAGATTTAAGTTTTTGGATATGTTATTATTAATACTATAGTATAACTTTCCAAAGGAGATTAAGTTCAATACACGTCTACTTTATTACTCACTAATATCTATTTTTGCACTATACTCGATTTCATTTTCTTTTCTTCATTGGAGTTTACTTGCTTTTTTTCAGGTGTAAAGGGGAAAAATATGATATGACACGTGGCTGACTAAAAGGAGGATACATGAAATTCAAGATGGGGTGGCTGAGTACCGAACGCAGCCACTCTGCTTGTCACCGGAAAGGATAACGTCCATAAAGGTGTATTAAATGCTCTGCGCCCAGTAGCATTTATTAAGGAATATTCTGCAGCATTAAGAGTGACGGTCCGTTACAGAGAATTTGACATTTATGTTCAACGTTACATCTTCATCAATGACCCTCATAATTGACATTAAAGGAGGGCACGATCGTAGGACCTTTTTCCTTAGACATAGCTATAAATAGTGAGCTCAGTTACCATTGTAAGGGACACGAATTTTCTGGCTAAACTTACACTCTATTCTATACAAAGCTTTATACAATTTTACTTATTGCTTTTTAATCTCATCATCGTTGTGTCCGTGAACCGTATAATATTATTTCAGGATCAAATTAGTTCACTTTTCTAGAAATCATGTATAAATTCAACTGTACCGTTTTGCGGGTAACCAGTTTGGCGCCCACCGTGGGGCCTAGACAACCGTGCAATTAAATTGATCCTTGACTTTTTTACTAACGTGTTTTGATTATTTTATCTTAGAAAAAATCACAAAAAATGGCAGATAACACTATTAACGATGGACATAACCTTGAAATTCGAGGGGATCATCCTCATTTCGAGGACTCAATCAGTGACACCCTCAATGAGGGGAATGACACCATGCCGGTACATGACAGGTGGTACCCTCGACGTGTTCGGGAGACTACTCCCGATAATGCTGATGAAGAGTATGTAGCGGCTGCTGTGAGGATCCAACAAGAGCAACATGCAATCATTCTAGGCTTATCGGAGGCCTCGAATAATGCAAACAAACGAGATCCAATTCCTCCCGTTGTTCCCGCAGACCAAACAACGCAGAGAGTCGACAACAACACTTCCAGGGGTGAAGTTGGCTCCGACGGGGCTGGGGGGAGCAGATAAGGTCTTAACAACGAGAATGATCCATTCAAAGATGAGCTTTTATGGTTCATGAGGGAAGTAAACGCCCGCATGGATTAAATCCCGGGCGCACCACCAGTATTGAAAGGACCGAACTCGAAGAAGTATGTTCAATTACTGTACAAGCCAAGTGCGGCACCAAAACTAATCCCAAAGCGTTTCAAAATGCCTGAAGTTCCAAAGTATGATGGAATCTCAGACCCACAGGAACATATTACCACCTACACAATGGCGGTGAAAGGAAATGATCTAGCTCCTCACGAAATTGAATCTGTGTTGTTAAAGAAATTTGGCAAAACTCTCGCGAGGAGAGCCTTAACGTAGTATTCATTACTGCCCGAGAATTCCATAGATTCCTTTTGAGATGCTCGCGAATTCTTTCATTAAAGCTCATGCTGGGGCCAGAAAGGTACAAGCCCGGAAGGACGATATATTCAGAATCGCACAAGAAGAATCTGAATTATTACGAGAGTTTGTTACCCGATTTCAGAAAGAAATAATGTTGCTCTCGGCCGTCTCGGATGAATGGGCAGCTAAAGCATTCACCAAAGGATTGAATCCAAGAAGTTTAGACGTTTCCCGTAAGCTGAAGGAGAGCCTACTTGAGTTTCAAGCAACAACTTGGGCAAATGTTCACAACCGATATGAGTCAAAGATAAGGATCGAAGATGACCAGGTCAGTTCTACATCATTGGCCAAACAATGGGAGAAGAACAGAGAAAAATCAAAGGATGACTACGATGCGGATAGGCGTACTTCGAGGGGCCAGTTTTTGCCTTACGAGCGTACCGAAGGCCGTGGCAGAAATTTTTGAGCAGCAAACAAGTTCACCGTTGACAGAGGGACTGATAGATCACTTGAAGATAAAGAAACGTCAGGGTCTCGAGATCTTTCTTACCCCAGGTTATCAGAGTATAACTTCAACGTCAGCATAGTGGAACTGGTGTCAGCCATGAGGAACATTAAAGAAGCATGATTCCCGAGACCTATGAGGTCTGATTCTAGCCAGAGGGATCCCAATTTATGGTGCGAATACCACGGGACGAATGGTCATCGGACAGGGGACTGCCGACATCATCGGGAAGAGGTGGAAACACTATTGAAGAATGGTCATCTCCGAGAATTATTGAGTGATCGAGCTAAGAACAATTATGATCGCAACAGAGACAACACGAAATATTTGAAAGTAGGAGAAGAAACCCCACGCCAAACAATCAACATGATCTTTGGGGGAAACGAGATTAACGGGGTCACCTTTTCAGCGGCAAAGAAGACTAAAGTATCGATAACTCATAGCAAAAGACTTCGAGAGGACGATATCACTTTCACGAAGGAAGACGTAGACGGATTGTTGTTACCACACAACGACGCACTGGTAATCTCTTTAAATGTATTAGATTTTAAAAGTAAGTGTGTTCTAGTGGATCCAGCAAGTACGACTAATATCATACAATGGAGAGTATTGGAACAAGCCAAACTCACTGGAAGCATTATTTCGATAACAAAACTCCTTGTTGGAATCAACCTTGCGAGCGTGACGACCCGGGAGAGATTTTGCTGCTCACGAACACCGAAGGAGTAATAAAAACAACTCTCTTCGAAGTAGTGGATGGTGATATGGGATACAACATCATCTTAGGAAGGTCATGGTTAAACGAAATGAATGTTGTACCTTTGACATATCATCAATTACTAAAGTTTCCAACGCCCGAAGGAATCAAGCAAATAAAAGGTGACCAACCGGCATCAAGGAAGATGAATACAATCTCAGTTTCCAGTAGCAAAGAGAAGGAGTGTACGACATAGCAATTACAGGAACCGGTGCCTACTCCCGAGTTAGAAGAGGTTATTCCAGGGGCAGAGTCATCAGAATAATATCAGGTGCCGAGATATTTCCAAGTTCCGGAAGAGACGGACGCAACGAAATCCACGGCAGAGGAACTAGAGCAAGTGGCATTGTTTGAAGAATTCTTAGAAAGAAAATTTCACTTGGGTACAGGACTGCACCCCGAGCTTAGGTCTGGTTTTATTAAATTTCTTAAAATTAACGCTGATTGTTTTGCATGGTCACACGAGGATATGATAGGTATCCCGACGAAAATAGCCATGCACAACCTGAGTTTGGATCCTAACGTAACACCAGTACGACAGAAGAAGCGCCCTATTGTCGAGGCCAAGAATAAATTCGTCAGAGAAGAGGTAACCCGCTTGCTTAAAATCGGTTTGGTCAGAGAGGTAAGATATTGAGACTGGCTAGCCAATGTAGTAGTAGTTCCTAAGAAGAATAATAAATTTCGTATGTGTGTAGACTATAAAGATCTTAATAAGGCGTGCCCAAAAGATTCGTTTCCTTTGCGAAATATCAATCAAATGATTGATGTCACGGTCGGGCACGAGTTGATGAGTTTCCTCGATTCTTATTCTGAGTACAACCAAATCAAGATGAACCCAGAAAATCAGGAAAAAACTTCGTTTATAATAAATTTCGGTACATATTGCTACAATGTAATACCCTTCGGGTTGAAAAATGCCGGAGCCGCTTATCAACGACTAGTAAATAAGATGTTTGAAAAAATAAATAGGAAATATTATGGAGGTTTATATAGACGATATACTCGTTAAGTCTTTGAATGCAGGTGACCATCTTAAATATCTGCAAGAAATATTCGACATCCTGAGGAAGCATAATATAAAACTTAATCCTGAGAAATGCGTGTTCAGGGTCAGTTCTGGTAAGTTTCTGGGATTTCTGGTCTCGCAGAGGGGAATTGAGGTAAACCCCGACAAAATCAATGCCATGGATCAATTGTCGAACGTAAAAGAAGTCCAAAAACTCACAGGAAGGTTAGCAGCCTTGAGCAGGTTCATTTTTCGGTCGTCGAAAAAATGTTATAGCTTCTTCACATTACTCAAAAAGAAGAATAATTTCGAATGGACACCGGAGTGCCAGCAGGCTCTCAGGGACCTGAAGAAGTACGATCAAGCCTTCCATTTCTTTCGAAACCAAAAGAAGGCGAAACATTGTTAGTCTACCTTGCGGTTTCAGAAGATGCAGTAAGTGTAGTTTTGGTCCGGGAGGATGAAGGTACGTAATTTCCCATTTATTACATTAGCAAAATTTTAACGGGAGCAAAAACTCGCTATCCACATTTGGAAAAACTGGCCTTAGCTCTCATAGTCGCCGCTCGAAAGCTGAGGCGCTATTTTTAATGCCACCCAATAGCTGTGGTGACTACTTTCCCTTGGCCAAATGGGCCATCGAAATAAGTGAATTCGATATAGAATATAAACTAAGGACTGCAATTAAGTCACAAGTCTTGGCTGACTTCGTGGTCGATTTTAGTCCGGGACTGCTATCTCTGGCAACCAAGGATGCAGTAATGGTGTCGGAATCAACATCAGAGGTTTGGACCTTATTTATAGATGGAGCCTCGAACGTAAAAGGGCCCGAGCTTGGAATAGTTTTAACCATGCCTTCGGGTGAAATCTTAAGGCAAGCCATCATAATGATCCCTTTAACTAATAATGAAGTAGTGTATGAAGCTTTGATTGCAGGGCTCGAATTGGCCTGGAGACTTGATTTTGAGGTTATCGAAATCAAAAGTGACTCACAACTGGTGGTAAATCGGGTTTACGGGATATTTGATACCAAAGAAGAATGTATGCAACAATATGTGGTAAAGGTCGGGGCCCTTGTGGCATGATTTCGGGAGTGGTCAATCACTCATATCCTGAGAGAGGATAATGCAGAAGCGGATGCATTAGAAAACTTAGGTTCATCGACGGAAATAAAGGGATTGGAGTTAGGAACGGTGGTACAGTTGATGAGCTCAGTCCTTGATACATATTGTTATTATGAGGTAAATTCGGCTAGTCTGGTCTGGGACTGGAGAAATGAAATAATCAACTACCTCGAGCACGAAAATTTTCCCGACGATCCCAAAGCATCGCGGGTGTTACGCACCAAAGATGCACGTTATAGCTTCAAAAAAGGTCAATTGTATAGAAAGTCTTTCCAAGGTCCGCTGACCCGGTGCTTAGGAGCATCAAAAGTCGATTATGTTATGAGAGAAATCCACAAAGTGATTTGCGGCAATCACTCAGGCGCAGATTCTTTGGTGCTGAAGTTGGTACGGGCAGGATATTACTGGCCTCACATAGAGCAAGACGCCAAAGATTTTGTATGAAAATGTGATAAGTTCCAACGTTTCGCATCACTAGTACATCAACCGGCAGAACCCTTACATTCGGTTTTGTCCCCATGGCCATTCATGAAATGGGGGATGGACATCGTCGGACCACTGCCACCGGCTCCCGGAAAGGTAAGGTTTCTTTTAATTTTGACTGATTATTTTTCTAAATGGGTAGAAGCAGATTCCTATCAGAAGATCGGAGAACGTAAAGTGGTCGACTTCCTGTGGAAAAATATAATTTGCAGGTTCGGAATACCAAAAGAGATAGCATGCGACAATGGGCCATAGTTTATCGGTGCAAAAGTTACAAAGTTCCTCGAAGATTTGAAAATAAAGAGAATCATGTCTTCGCCTATCATCCAAGATCAAATGGTCAAGCGGAGTCAACAAACAAAGTAATCATTCAAAATCTCAAGAAAAGGTTGGAAGCGATAAAAGGCAAATGGCCCGAAGAGTTGCCCGGAGTTCTATGGGCCCACCGAACAACGGCCAAATCAAGTACAGGAGAAACTCCTTTTTCCCTCGTATACAGTGTCGGAGCCCTAATCCCGATTGAAGTGGGCGAACCCACTTTGAGTTATTCTCAGACAAATGAAGAATCAAATAACGAAGCAATATTAATCAACCTGGAACTGCTCGAAGGATGCATGGACTTGGCGCATGTAAGAATGGCATCTCAAAAGCAGAGGAAGGAGCGATATTACAATCAAAGAGCCAACTTTTGTTTTTTCAAAGAAGGAGACTTGGTTCTAAGGAAAGTGACCCAAAATACACGGGAGCTCAACGCGGATAAGCTAGGTCCAATATGGGAAGGTCCCTACCGGATTTCGGCTGTCACCAGGAAAGGTTCATACGAATTGGAGAACCAGAATGGAGATAAGTTGCCCAGCAACTGGAACGTGGCACACCTCAAAAGATATTATTGCTAATTAACAATGCTCAAACGGAAAGTATGTACTGCACTCTTTTTCCCTTCGTTCAGCTTTTGTCCTAATTGGGTTTTTCTGACAAGGTTTTTAACGAAGCGGCAACAGAAGCATACTACAAAGACAGCAACAATAAGACCTTTGATATCAAGGCGAACGGACAAGCTTCCACTCGGGGGTGATTAGATAATCTTTGGTTCGATAGCAAATTCTCACTGGGAAGTTAATTTTGCTACCGAACGGGGGTTATCTGTCACGACCCAAATCAGAAGGCCACGACTGGCACCCAGTGCCTACTCACCCGAGCGCCACATACCTTATCCTTTTTTTTTCTTATAAGACTCGTCACGGGCCATGATAGGCCACATCTATATATGTAATTAATAATATTAGAACTTAACTCACATAACTAATTCAAAAAGATTTATATAGATACATAGGGGCCGACAAGGCCGTTGACATGTCATACCTAAAGTTATACACAGGACACTGTCTGCAAAACCTCTAAGAAAACATGACCATAACATATAAGTCGGGACAGGGTCCCTGACATCCTCATAAAACAAAGTAACATATATAGAACGTGACTCGGCAATACTCCAGGAAGATGTGGAGCTCACCAACCAAAAGCTGATATCTGGAGGCAGCCTACAGTGGATGGTCCTCACCTCGCCTATCTGCACCTGCGTGGCATGAAACACAACGCCCCAGAAAAAGGGGCGTCAGTACGAAGAATGTACCGAGTATGTAAGGCAACAATAAAACGGAATAATAATAATAAGATACTATCTCGGGGATAGATAAGAGTCAACTTATAACTTTTGACTTGCCGCTGAGGGCCGTAACATATAGAATAAAACTCATCCCGTATATATAAATAAAACTACAATATAATAGTTCTAGTTACCTCATTTTTGTGACGTTAACTACCCAACTGATTAGTGGTAACTGCTCTACCGGCCATAGCTTGGTGGTAAATGCATAACTGCCCAGCCGGTGGTAAATAATAATACATAACTGCCCTACCGGTGGTAACTACCCGACCGACCGTAGCTCGGTGGTAGATGTATAACTCCCCAACCGGCCGTAGCTCGGTAGTACATGCGTAACTACCCTACCGGCAGTATCTCTGTGGTAAATGAAGATGCGTATATCACAATACTATTAATATTAACATCTTTATCAAATACCTCAACAGGGAACTAGAAACATACTTAGACATGCTTGAATATCGCTTTACAGGAATGAATAACGTAGACATCCTTAACTGCTAAGAGTAGAAATACTTATGAAATAGCATTACGTTTACGTATCGTTACTTGGATAATGCCAAAATGAAGGATTAACCTTAACATACCTGGAGTAGGGATAAATCCGTATGATATTCTTGAGAAAGATTACACCGTACTCCCTTAATATTGTAAAATCTCACGTTAATTAAGAATGGAAATGTGATTCTCATGTTCTTTAGACATATAATGCTTCTCTTTTACTAAAATAATGTGCGGCTCAAACTAGACTTCTGCAACATCCTATCCAATTCCAATAAAGATGTATGATAGTAAATCGAAAATATACAAAAAGTAGAGGTAATAATTCATACGAATGATCTTGAGTTGAGAGATAGACTTTGGTCTAATGATTTGTATTGAACTATAAATATAGAAATCTCCAGATAGAACTCACGTTATATGAATGGATATGATTCTTATGTCTTTAAGACATATACAGATTATCTTTTTTAAAAGTCCAATTGATCATGCCACAAAAATCTCTTAAATATTGCCACCTAATTCCATGAAATAATGAGTCATACTTTGGCTTTGATGAAGATTCATTGTGCTGCCACGTTTTGGCTCATTACCCTTATCCAAAAGACTTTAATTACTCAATCATTAATTATTAATTAACTAGTTAATTCTCCAATTACCCACTAATTCACATAATTAAGGATTATCTTAAAATACTACTCACTTTTAACACACTTTATACATCTTACTATCATGGTCATAGGGTACCTTGTATGGTACTAGTCCATAAATATCGGGTATTATAGCTCGGACCATATTTTATCCCAAAATAACAAACTTCGGCGATACTCTTCGATTCGTTAATCCTCTGACCTTTATAATGCTTACTTATAACTTGTTACAAATAGTATAAATGCTTATGGTCTCAAAATAATCTCATTCCCGAGTCTACGTCGATTAATTTATGACGAAACTTTAACGTACGAAATGCGGGATGTAACATTACCCAACCGTTCACGAGCAAAAACCACTAGAGGACTGTTAGGTATTCTTTCGCTCGATAACATGGATTCTTAAGGGGAAGTAAGGTGGAACCTCCAAAGGTATAAGACTTCCAGTGTTCAAATTCGCATTCTTCGCATTCGAACACTGGGGGAAACAATATGAGGAAGGCAACAATGACTGCCACGTCAACCGGGAACAAAAATCCGGAAACAAAAAGCATCATCGGGACCAGGGATTGAGCAGTCAGCTCCATAGAAACAAGTTGTATAAGATAGACACAAGTAATGAAAATTTCTTTTCTTCATGGCAAGATGCTTATGTATTTTTTGAAATAGAAGGAATAAAATGAAATCCTTTTGCTTTTATCTTGTTTCTTATCCAAACGGTGAGCTAAGTTTGTCATTTGAAAGTTAAACAAGTAGTTCAAATGTTAGTGCCGTAATGAACAGGAGACGTCCTCTTCAAGAGCACCGTAAACATAAGAGGGCTCTCTCTTATAAAAATCCTCACGTTAAAGGGTTAGTTTTGGAAGAATTAATGCTCGAAATCTAAAATGCCATCGGAGAAAAATACACCTGAAGCCGCATATGAACAACAACAACAACAACAACAACAACCCAGTATAATCCCACTAGTGGGATCTGGGGAGGGTAGTGTGTACGCAGACCTTACCCCTACCCTGAGGTAGAGAGGCTGTTTCCAATAGACCCTCGACATCCTTCCCTCCAAGAACTCCCACCTTGCTCTTGGGGTGACTCGAACTCACAACCTCTTGGTTGGAAGTGAAGCCGCATATGAAAAGGACACAAAAAGCAAACTTGCGCAACGAAAACCTCACGTAAAAGGGATAATACTCAGAACCAAAATGATTCGAAGAAAAAGCATCCGAGACTACACATAGTAAAACGCGAGTAAAACAACATGTGCAGAATGCTCAAGAAAATGCAAAAGTTAAAGACTTGCATAAATATTCAAACGAAAGTGAGGCTCAAACGATACTTGAGCAAAAACATATGTCTTTATTTACAAGGACGTGCCAAAACGACAAAAGTACAAAATGGGAAAAGAAAGGAAAAGCTAAACTGTAGCGCCTCCGGGACCAGGAGGAAGAGAAGTATTCGCATCCCCGGGAAAAGTAGGTGGTTCCACCGATGGCTCAACATTTTCCCCAGTTTGGTTTTCGGCCTCATCACCTTCCGATCCTTCTTCAATTTTCAAAAACTCGGAACCAGAATCAGAAGAACCTGGAGCATCAGACTGCGCCAGGAGTCCATTTTTTGCAGCCAACTCAAGCTCTTGGGCCTTAGCAATTTCGGCATCAACATCAATGATACCAACTTTGGTCTCTTCCAAGGTTTTTCTCCTCATGTTGTATATGGAATAAGGTTTTTCAACAACAAGGGAATCCGCTAGACGCTTAAGTTCTTCTTTGAGTTGGGAAACCTCGGCAGAAAGGCTTTCCCGGGCGGATCTAGCGGACATGAGGCTGACGTCAAGGTCGCGAATAGTTGAACTAAAGAGCATGTTATAATCGATAGTTTTCCTATACTTCTATTTTAGTTGGGCGAGTTTTTCCCCCCACAAGAATAGGCTTTTCGATTTTGGAGTTCAAGTTTGCTTCTAAGTTGGTTACTTTTTCGGCAGCAGTAGCCTCGCGCTCGGTTGTAGCAAGAACGGCATCCTGGACTTCAGCCCATTTGGCCTTGGCTTCATCAAATCTAACCATCAGCGTCCCGACTTCTTGGCTAAGGGTTACTACTTCTTGCTCGCTTTGCTGCAAACGAGCCTCCAAAACAATGGCCTCAGTAGCTTTGGTTTCCAGTTCTGAGAGGCGGAGAACAGTTTGTTCTCATTCCACCAAAAGATGATTCCATTCAGAAGTAAGTTCTTTCTTTTCACGAATCAACCTTTGAAGGCCCTCATAAGCAAGAAAGTTGGCCTACAAGACAAGACGAAGTAAAACTTAGAATACATCCATACAAAAGTAAAAGAAGTAATGAAAGGAGAAAAGAACGTACTGCTGCGGAGTTGTGTATGGCATTGTTCAAATAGAACTCTCTCGAGAGTGCCTGAATATTTTCCCAGTCTTTTTCTGAAGCCAAAGGCTTCAGATAATTAGCAAGCTCCACTGGTCGGGATAGCAAGTTGCATCCGGTAGAGACCAAAAGAGTAATGTTCCTCCTCCTTTTCGGATCTTCAGAAGGGGCAGCATAATTTTGCCCCAAATTCCCATGAACTGGGGACTGTGGAAGAGGAACGCCTTCTTCATGGTTAGGTGCAGACGATGGAGGTGATGTAGCAACTGCCGGTGGAAGAGTGGACGAAGGTGGAAATGATGTAGCAGTTGCTGGTGTCGGTGAAGGTGGAGATGAAGCTGATGGAGTTGAAGAATGAGAGGCAGATGCATCAAATGTAGTGCCGGTTGTTTGATGCTCGCCAACCAACAACGGCAAGGACCCGGTACTCAGCCTCGTAGCACTGGTTACAACAATTGGGGCCCGAAAGCGGGAGTTGGCATATTCTACTAAATCAGATTCTCCCCAAAGTGCTGAAACGTCGTCTTCAGTTGGTGCAACTATCTCTACAGGTTGAGCATCCTGTTGAGATGATGAGGGTCGTCGCCTTCTATGTAAAGAAGCTCTGTCATCAATAACTTCTTTATCATCATCGATCATCACAGTGTCTACGACCGGCCCGAAAGGAGAACCAGTCATCATCTTCACCAGAGATGACTCGGGGGCATCAATTTTTGCCTTATTGTTCTTTTCCCCGGCCACAGAGGAACGTCTTCTCTATGTTTGTTTATCCTCCGGTCGGGGACTGTGTAGAGAAGTATTTGCACCCGAAACAGGCCCGGAGATACCTGTTCGAATAAGTGCTTCCTGAAGTAGCCTCGCTGCCTCAGCATGATCAATCAGAATGTCCTCCTCGGGGACAACAACAGGGCCTGCAGGTAGACCTAATTCCGTAAACAAGTCAGAAGGGTTTAACCAAGTTCTTCATATAAAAATAGAAGCAAGGTAAATTAAAGTAACCATGATTTTTGGCCTTCCACCCGTATTTAAGGGCTAGTTCTTTCCACAAACGAGTTTCGGGCATTGTGACGTCCAAGATCTGCTAAGCCCACAGGTTCAAACCTTCCACCACCGGTGGGATCCATCGAGTTGCTAAAACATGCGAAGGGTGAAGATACGACCATAGAAGAATATATAGTAAAAGGAATACTATACAAGGAACTTACGAGTACGGTTCCAAGTAACCGGAAAGGATGAAGCCGTTGTCGGAATGATGTCGTTAGTGGCAACTGCAACGAACCGTTCCATCCATCCACGGGCGTTGTCATCATCCATGCTGGACAATAAAGCATAGTGGCCACGCTTGCAAAGGTTTATCATTCCCCCGCAGAAAGATTTTGGGGGAATATAGATTCATCATATGAGCTAGGGTTAGCTCCTCTCCAATTTCTTGGCACAAACGTTTGAGGTAGTCGATCGTCCTCCACACTGAAGGACTTACCTGTTCCAAACACACCTAGTAGCGAAGGAAAAATTTCGCAATCACGAAATCAAGCTTTCCACTCAAAGAAAACGCACCCAAAGTAAAGGGATACGTGAAAAAGTATGTAAAACCTTCCTTGGGAAGGGTCACTCGCTCCGCTAGATCTGGAGCAGTAATTTCCAATTTATTGCAGCGGCAATCCTTCTTCATAGCAGGAATATTGAAAGGATGAATGGAAGACGAGTACTTACTAACAACCCATGTACGAGGGTTAGCAGTAGGAAATTTCTCTTCAAAATCCTTCGAAGTACTAAGCCTTCTTGGGATGATAGAACCCACTGTTGGAGGAACGAAATCCTCGGTTTTGTTCTTGCTCTTCGTAGACCCAACACGCTTAGAGGAAGAAGCCATTGGAAAAGAAGAAGGAAAAGATTATGTGTTTGAAGAAAATTATAAAAAGGGTAGAAAACAAGGATGTAAATCAGAAGCTCAAGTAATTGTGAAACACAAAGGAAAAGAAAATTGTGTATAATTAAAATTTTGGCGGCTAAATTCATGACCATGATTACCTCGATAATCGGCAAAAGCTGCGCTGAATCATGGGATGACGCATGTTCGGGGCATTAAATGCGGAGAGACGTACGTCTAATCAACTGTCAGAGATCTTCAGAGTGAGTTATAGTAATTCCGCTAAAAAGGTGTTTTAACCCACTTCCCGGCAACACAAAGTTATATCACCGAAAAGCAGAGGGACTATCTGTATAGGGAAACATATGATATGACACGTGGCTGATTAAAAGGAAGATACGTGGAATCCAAGATGGGATGGCTGAGGATCGAACGCAACCACTCTACTTGTCACCGGAAAGGATAATGTTCATAAAGGTATATTAAATGTTCTGCGCCCGATAGCATTTACTAAAAAATATTCTGCAGTAGTAAGAGCGACAGTCCGTTACCGATAATTTGGCATTTATGTTCAACGTTATATCTTCATCAATGACCCTCATAATTGACATTAAAGGAGGGCACGATTGTTTGACCTTTTTCCCTAGACATAACTATAAACAGTGAGCTCAGTTACCATTGTAAGGGATACAAATTTTCCGGCTAAACTTACACTCTATTCTATACAAAGCGTTATACAACTTTACTTATTGCTTTTTAATCTCATCATCGCTGTGTCCGGAAACCGTGTTCCCGTAATCACCATCTTTTCTTTTTCATCTATATTCTAAAGCTAAGTATTGTATATTTCTTCGATTATTATATTATTTCAGGATCAAATTAGTTCACTTGTCTAGTTACGGGTAAATACGAGGTGTCGCAAAATCTCCAACCACGTATAAATTCAATTGTACCGTTTTACAGGTAAACACGAGGTGCTGCAAAATCTCCCTATGTTGTAGTTTTTGGAATGGAAAAGATTGGCTACTAAGGTTGAGAGCATAGCCCCAGCACATGTTGTACCGAAGATACAACTATATATGTATGTTTTTGGTGTATGGTGTATATAATATTTAAATGTGGATGGTTCCACTGGACAAGGATGTTGTTAAGCACATATTGCAGTGCTCTTGTGCTAGGTGTACTTATGGTATATAAAAGGATGCTGTTACGCACATATTACAGTGCTACTACGCTAAATTAGTCTAGAGTTATCTGCACGTCGTGCCCTCTACTTTTTTGTGATCATTGTGGTGATTGCTTTTTCATATCTAGGTCTTGAACAACATAAAGGTGATTGGCTAAAGAGTTACTGTTGAGTTAGATACTATAGCTCTCAAATTAAAACGAAAAAGTTATAATCAATAGCAAACGGTGGTTATAATTTATATACTCTATATATCATCACAAAAGCCATTCCCATGCTAGTCCCGTACTCGAGCATGGGCTTCACTTTATATATATATATATATATACATAAAAAATATTTTTCAAAAATATTTTTCAAGCTCAACGGGTACCGTTGGCCCCTCCCCCAACTTGCACATAGTCCGCTCCTAGGCATACTTTTTTGAATAATTTTGGAGTGTCTAATAGGTAACAACTTAAATTAAAGTGTCAAATAAAAATTGTGTTAAGGGGCCACTTATGTATTTGGCCTATTAAAAATTTCTGTATCTTAGAATTTCTTAATACTCTTTCTATTTCAATTTGTTTGTCTTTGTTTGATAAAAAGAGAAAAACTTTTAAAATTTGTGATCTTAAATATGCCATAATATCTGTGTGACTATAAAATTTTTGAAACTTATGATTTTAAACAAGGCATAACATTTGTTTGGCAATAAAAGTTTTTTATTAAGAATATATAGAAATATGCCAATTTTTTAAAAATATACTAATAAGAAAATAGTATCAATTTTTTGAAGAAAAGGGAGTATGTGTTACCATTAAACTCAAATGCATATCTTATTTATGTTTCCAAAGTACCGTTGATGTCAAAATCAAAATTTCACATCGAGGTGCTTAGGTAAATTTAGAAATTGATCATTCTAGTTTTTAATAGGGGTGGGCATAATATCGACTGGATCGAAAAAATCAGTCGAACCAAAAATTTCGATTTATTCGGTTTTGATTTTTCGGTTTATTCGATCGGTTTGCGGTTTATAGTTTTAAAAAGTTCGGTGTTCGGTTCAGTGATCGGTTTTAATGGTTCGGTTTTCGGTTACACCAAAAAACTGAATTTTTTACTCTTAGTCCCTTACCGTGTTACTCTTTCTTAGCCTTAAAGCCCAAAACTAATTCTCAACCTATTGAAGCGCAATCCATTGGATATTCTAACACAAACACAACTCTAATAATATATCCGTCCACTCCTGAATTCTCCTTGCTTATTTCTTTTTTCCATCCAAAAAGTACTTAATATGTTTATTTGAAGCACCAAATTGAAAAAGATAGAAAATATTTGGGTTGGATCTCCACTCTATATATTAGTTAGATATAGAGTTTTAAATTTTCTTCCTTCCCTTATTTTCCCTTCTCTTCACTTATTCACGGCTCCATCCATAATTCAAAAACTTTTAAGAAAAAAGAAACTAAAAATAAATCAAAAGGAAGAGAGTAAAGGAAAAGACCAAAATAAAAAAAGGAAGAACATCCATAAAGCATTGCATCAATTGTTGATTAATAACATTACTTCGTGAATGAAGTATATATGTTGCCGCAAACTTTTAAATTCTATATATGGACAAATATAAATGAAGTTTACTTTATATTGGATCATCCATAATAAATAAAATTAATTAGTAACCCAAAATATAAATCATGTCTTTATGCAAACGTTTTCATAACGTTTTCATGGTTACTTTGATCCTGAAATAATATAATAATCGAAGAAGTATACAATACTTAGCCTTAGAATGTAGATGAAATAGAAAAGATGGTGATTCCGTGAACACAGTTTCCGGATATAGTGATGATGAGATTAAAAAGCAATAAGTAAAATTGTATAAAGCTCTGTATAGAGTAGAGTGTAAGCTTAGCCAGAAAATTCGTGTCTTTTACAATGGTAACTGAGCTCACTATTTATAGCTATATGTCACGTCCTTAGTCGTTAACTAAGTACACGTGCGACACTTGACAATTTGCTCACGTTCTTGTTATGCCAAGTCAGCTTTACTACACTCAATATCGCTAAGAGAATGGTAGAAAGAACACAAGAGAATTGTTAAAGAAAGCTTTGTATTAGAGAGAACTTAAATTGTTTGCTTGATGAATTATAAATGAATGACCCCCTTTATATACTAGTCTCCTAGGGGCTAGTGTGTAAATATTAATTATTACACAAGTCCTTAATATTTACAAGATAAGGGCTTTCTCTAGAATTCTCTACAAGCCTAGAAGATTCCAAGGATTTTCCTAGCAAATCCATAAGCATCTAGGATCTTCTAAAGGAAATGTCTATACTTCTCTAGAATCTTCTCACAAATGCAAGCATTGTAAGCTTTCACATGGCATTAATATATGCCAAATGACGCTTATGTGGCATGATGACATGGCGAGTCATCACACTCTCCCCCACCTAATATTGCGACGACCGCGGCACAATGTTGCTGCATAAACTCTCGGATCTTATCTTTTAATTGCCATAAATCTTCATAACGTTCCCATGTGGCCTCCTCCGGTGATTGCCCCTTCTAATGGACGAGGAACATAGCAGTGGCTTTTTGCCCTTGTTTTTGCCTGGCTTGGTAATCCATGATAGCCTCAATCTCCCTATCATGCGATGAGGTGATAGTCATAGGCGCACGACTTGATTGGCCCCTACTCGGATCATCCTTATCTTCATGATATGGCTTAAGCATGCTGGCATGGAAGACTGGGTAGATCTTAAGATACGATGTCAAGCTTGTATGAGATCTTTTCTACCTCGACGACTATCTTAAATGGCCCCTCATACTTGCGAATCAGATTCTGATGCATGCCCCGTAGTGCCTTAAACTGTCTTGGATTAAACTTAACCATGACCATATCCCTAACTCTATAGTCCGTGGGACGCCGCTTACGATCTGCAAACTTCTTCATCTTCTTAGCTGCCTTATCCAAGTAGGACTTAGCAGTGTCAAGCTGCTCCTCCCATCCTTTGGCCATATGATAAGCCCCCAAACTCTTTTCCTCGAACGCGGCTGGTAATGAATGTGGAGTTTGTGGCTGTTGGCATGTGGCTAGCTCAAATGGTGTCCGCCCCGTGGACTCACTCCACTGCAAGTTATAAGAGAATTGGGTGATGTCTAGGAGCCTTGACCAATGTTTCTGATGCGCAATTACATAATGCCTCAAGTAGCATTATAGTAAGGCATTAACCCATTCCGTTTGTCCATCTGTCTGTGGGTGGAAACTAGTGGAAAAGTGCAGTTCCGTGCCAAGTATGTCGAATAATTCTCTCCAAAAGTTTCCAGTAAAACGGGGGTCTCGATCACTGATAATATGTCTTGGTAAGCCCCAATACTTCACCACATTCTTAAAGAATAGTTTGGCGGCTTCCTTGGTAGTGCAACATGGTGTGGCGGGCATGAAGGTGGCATATTTGGAAAATCTATCTACGACCACCATAATAGTACCATAACCGTTAGACTTCGGTAGGCAAGTGATAAAGTCCATAGTCACGCTCTCCCATGGACGCTCTGCAACTGGTAGTGGCTCCAAAAGTCCTCCGGGTTTTTGTTGCTCAACCTTGTCCTGTTGACAGACAAGACAAGTCTGCACATAACACTCTATGTCATCTCGCATNGTCCTCTGGGTTTTTGTTGCTCAACCTTGTCCTGTTGACATGCAAGACAAGTCTGCACATAACACTCTATGTCATCTAGCATGCGTGGCCAATAGTAGACTGACTCAACCAAGGCCCTAGTGCGACGTTGGCCTGGATGACCAACCCACATTGTGTCATGATTCTCCCTTATGATCCGCCATCTAATGTCTCCAAACTTAGGCACGTAGACCCGCCGACCTGTGGTAAGTAGTAGGCCGTCTTCGAACCAAAAACGTCTCGTATTGCCTTGGTTGGCTAACTCGATAAGTTGTTTGGCTGTTGGATCATGTTGCATGCCTTCTTTTATAGCCTCACGTATGTCCCATCTTGTTGAAGTGATTGCAGCAAGCTCGACTTTCCGGCTCAAGGCATCGGCTACAACGTTACCTTTGCCTGGCTTATACTCCAGCACATAATCAAATTCGGCCAAGAAATCCTGCCACCGAGCTTATTTTGGGGTGAGCTTCTTCTGCGTCTGAAAGTAGCTAGTAGCTACATTATCGGTCTTGACCACGAACCTCGACCCAAGCAAATAATGTCGCCATGTACGAAGGCAATGCACAATAGCAGTCATCTCCTTCTCTTGAACTGTGTAATGCCGCTCCGTCTCATTTAACTTGCGGCTCTCAAATGCTATGGGATGCTTATCCTGCATCAAGACACCCCCAATGGCAAAATCTGAGGCATCTGTATGCACCTCAAATGTCTTGGCAAAGTTAGGTAATGCCAAGACTACCTCCTCTATTACAGCTGCCTTGAGGTCTTCAAACGCCCTTTGACAATGCACCGTCCAAACCTATGTCTTGTTCTTCTTTAGCAACCCAGTCAATGGTGCGGCCTTTTCTGAGTAGCCACTGATGAACCGACGAAAGTAGTTAACAAGGCCAAGGAAGGATCTCAATTCAGTTACCTTTATAGGTGCTTCCCACTCCTGGATAGCACGTACCTTAGCCTCGTCCATGTGCAACTCGCCATTGCTAATAACATGGCCTAAGAAGTGCACCTTTGCTTGTGCAAACTCGCATTTCTCCCTCTTGATGTATAGCTCGTTCTCCCGCAAGACTTGGAAAACCTTCCTTAAGTGCGCCATGTGCTCCTCCAAGGTGTTGCTGTAGATGACTATGTCATCTAGGTAGACTACCACGAACTGATCAAGGTAGGGATGAAAAATCTTGTTCATAAGGGTGCAAAATATGGCAGGTGCATTGGTTAAGCCGAAGGGCATCACCAACCACTCAAAGGCTGCATATCTCGTCACACATGCTGTTTTTAGCTCATCCCCTTCTGCAATGCGAACCTGGTAGTAGCCCTTGCGAAGATCCACCTTGGTAAAATACTTGGCTTTCCCAAGTCTATCGAACAAGTCAGCAATGAGCGGGATCAGGTACTTATTCTTCACTGTGACCTTATTAAGTGCTCGGTAGTCTATGCACAAGCGTAGTGATCTATCCTTCTTCTTCTGGAACAATACTGGTGCGCCGAAAGGTGCCTTTGATGGGCGAATGTGACCAGTATCTAGCAGCTCTTTTAATTGTTTCCTAAGCTCCTCTAGCTCGGGCGGTGCCATACGATATGGGGAAAATGCGGGTGTCTTAGCCCCTGGCTCCAACTCAATCTTGTGATCCACCTCTCTCCTAGGCGGCAAATGCTTAGGCAACTCCTCGGGCATGACGTCTTTGTTTCCCTCAAGAAACTTCTCTATGCAAGGCGGCAGTGTCTCTTAAAAACTCTTGTCTTCCTCCAGACTTGTGATGGTTGCCACGAACGTCGGCTCCCCCTTCTTGATCCCCTTGACAACTTGCATAGCTGAGAGTTGTGTTTGGATCTGTCCGTGTGGCATAGTCACTGTAGGTACCATGCAAGCTCCTTCTCGCTCCATAACCAAGAGATGTTGGAGGTAGGGGTCGATCAAAATATGACAATGTCTAAAGAACTCTTATCCCAATATGATGTCAAAGATATCCATAGCGGTTACAGTAAAGTTTGTCATACCTTTCCAAGTTCCCAATTTGACACCAACTCCATTAGCTACCCGACGAGCATTCTGTACTTCGGCATTCATAGTCTTAACGCGAGAATTAGTTGGAGCAATCTTCAATTCTAGAATCTTTGCGGTAGCCTCACTGACGAAATATGAGTTGCTCCAGTATCTACCATTGCACGAGCAGGCTTGTTGTTGATGGTGAGATCTACGTACTGATTGCCATTCTCGGTAGGTTGGATAGATTGCTTCATGACAGCACCGCATAATCTAATCATACCTAACTGTGCGGTTCCCGAACTCTTTCCTTGCGGCTGCTCCTTTCGTTCACGGACCATGGCGCTAAGGCTCTTTAGGTCGGGACAATTCTTGAAGCTGTGCGGGCCTCCGCATATGTAACATCCCTTCTTCTCGGCCTGCGCCTTCTTTTCGGCGTAGCCCTGACAGCCAGTCAACTTTTTAGAATCTTGAGTCTTGAAGTATTGTTGTTGTATCTCCTTGCCTTTGCCACGGTCTTCCCCACCTTTGACATTGCTAAACTTTGATTCTTTGACTTTCCCTTTGTCGTGCTTGTCATACCTGAAATCCATCAATGATTCGGCCTCCACTATGGTTTGGTCTATATTTGCGACTTACCGGCATTGTAACTCCTGCTTAGCCTAATTTTGCGACCCGTCCATGAAGTGGAACAACAAGTCATCATTGGTCAGGTTGGGGATTTGAAGCATAAGGGTAGTGAACTCCTTGACATAGACACGTATGCTCCCTGTTTGCTTCAACTCCCTAAGTTTACGCCTTGCCTCATACAAGACATTGTTTGGAAAGAACTGTCGCTTGAACTCGACTTTGAACTGATCCCATGTGCTAATAGTACATATACCTTTATCCACGTCGGCCATCTTCCTTCTCCACCATAGCATGGCAGTCTCTGAGAGGTACAATACTGCAGTGTTGATCATGGCCTCATCGTCCTTCACTTTGCCGTGCTTGAAGTAGTTCTCCAAGTGCCAAAGGAAGTTTTCCACTTCTTGCGCATCACGAACACCTTTGAACACCGGGGGTTTGGGAGCCTCGATCTTAGCCTCCCTCGTCACCACAACATTGCTGGCTACCTCGGTCATACCAGCACTAACATGCTCCTCGAGTGACTCTATCTTTGCCTTCATAGCATCGATAGTACTCAAAGCCTCCATGAGTCTGCACTCTAAGGCAGTGATAGTTTGCCTTAGTTCCATCTCGGTCTGTGTACGTCCCTCCAAGTCATTTCGGATGCTCTCAATCTCTTCAAGAGTGTGCCCCTCAAGAACACTAAGGGTGCCTTCCACCTTCCCCAAGCGTTGGCCAAAGATCTCCACGGCGTCCATCCCCTCGTTCATCTTCATCATCCACTCTTTACCGAGCGAGACGTCCTCAGGCAGGACCTCCACTTCATCCTCGCTCGCCTCAGTGGCAGATGGTTCTTGGGATGTAAGCCCTTCGTTTGACACAACCTCGGGTGGCACCTCCTGGCCCTTGTTGGTGGCATTTCTCTTTTTGTTACGGCCGCTCTTGCCAGTAGCATCCTGGATGACGTTGGCTTGGGTGTTGGCAGCATTAATTTCTTCGTCGTTTGCCATTCCCTTAGTCGCAACCTTTGCTCTGATACCATGTTGTCACGTCTTTAGTCGTTAACTAAGTACACGTGCGGCACTTGACAATTTGCTCACATTCTTGTTATGTCAAGTCAGCCTTACTACACTCAAGATCGCTAAGAGAATGGTAGAAAGAACACAAGAGAATTGTTAAAGGAAGCTTTGTATTAGAGAAAACTTGAATTGTTTGCTTGATGAATTACAAATGAATGGCCTCCTTTATATACTAGTCTCCTAGGGGCTAGTGTGCAAATATTAATTGTTACACAAGTCCTTAATATTTACAAGATAAGGGCTTTCTCTAGAATTCTCTACAAGCCTAGAAGATTCCAAGGACTTTCCTAGCAAATCCATAAACATCTAGGATCTTCCAAAGGAAATGTCCATACTTCTCTAGAATCTTCTCACAAATGCAAGCATTCCTCCTATGTAAGCTTCCACATGGCATTAATATATGCCAAATGGTGCTTATGTGGCATGATGACATGGCGAGTCATCACACTNTTGATGAATTACAAATGAATGACCTCCTTTATATACTAGTCTCCTAGGGGCTAGTGTGTAAATATTAATTATTACACAAGTCCTTATATTTACAAGATAATGGCTTTCTCTAGAATTCTCTACAAACCTAGAAGATTCCAAGGACATTCCTAGCAAATCCATAAGCATCTAGGATCTTCCAAAGGAAATGTCCATACTTCTCTAGAATTTTCTCACAAATGCAAGCATTTATCCTCTGTAAGCTTCCACATGGCATTAATATATGTCAAATGGCGCCTATGTGGCATGATGACATGGCGAGTCATCACATATGTCTAGGAAAAAAGGTCCTAGGATCGTGCCCTCCTTTAATGTCAATTATGAGGGTCATTGATGAAGATTTAACGTTGAACATAAGTGCCAAATTCTCTGTAACGGACCGTCGCTCTTAATGCTGCAGAATATTACTTAGTAAATGCTACCGGGTGCAGAGCATTTAATATAACTTCATGAACGTTATCCTTTCCGGTGACAAACAGAGTGGTTACGTTCAGTCCTCAGCCATCCCATCTTGGATTACACGTATCCTCCTTTTAGTCAGCCTCGTGTCATATCATATTTTTCCTTATACACTTAGTCATTTGAAAAAAAATACCTACCAAACAAATCAATGGTCTATCAATAAGTAAATACATCTGCTTATTATCATTTTTAATATTTTTATTCAAATACCTAATTACTTATTTATAAAATCATTTCCTATCAACTATTTTCAATGATCTGTACCAGATGAGCTCATGGTCACTAACGAGAAAACAGAAAGTAGACAAAAAGAAATATATCCAAAGAAAAGAAACCATTTTCGAAACTCGACACTCTTACCTCATTGTGTCTACACCCAGAAAGTCAAAAACGATGGGAATCGCCCACAGTTTAAGGCACCATTCCTCCTTGTGGCTGTGCCAAAATGAAAAGAGTATAGTAGACTTTTTTCTTAAATTACATCTTCTATCTATCTTGATCATTTTCTTTGTTCAATTATATAGTAAAGAATGCTTTGCGTATCTAAAATGAAATGTTCCCAAAAAGGAAAATAAAAGAAACCGGCAAAACTGGAATCAGGTTCCACATGTATTTTATAGTTTATACCCCCAAAAAGTTTTTAAAAAGGATCCATCCATTCAGATTCCATTAATTTGCCACGTCACCATCTAATGCGGCCCGAAAAGACCACTTTCACACGAAAAGGCGTGTTGTCCACGCGAACACCTCCCGCCCCTATATAAATACCGCCCCACCTTCAACTCCAGCAGCAACCAAAGAGTGAACCAATAAAACAATGCAATCTCTACAGGAAAAGGCTTCGAAATGGAGTGGGGTTGACCCAAATGATGCATTCGCCATTGATGAAACCAATCTCTTTGAAAAGCTTGGCCTTCAGATTTTCATCAATTTATCTACCAATTTCTATAACAGGTTCTTCCTTCTAATATCCGAATAAAACAAATAATTTTTTTTTTTATGGGTTTTCAATTTCTCTAAATGGGTATTCAAGAAAACTCCTTAAAGTTTGAGACTTTGATTGAATTGAATTAGTTAGTATTTTGAGTTGAGCTTTCTGTTCTGTGTGCCTCACTTTCTTGGATTGGTGACGAAAGTCAGCATGGGTATTTTCTTATTGTTAAAAGAATTGGCTTTATCTTTTTTTTTTT
>AWOL01S0001544.1:71931-144086 GCA_000715115.1 Nicotiana otophora
AAAAATATCTTTAAATGATTTTTACTGAAACTGGATTTAACGAGATATTTTGATTCAAACCCTGATTTTAAAAGCATGTGGTATTTTACTGAGATTTTCTGATATGAACGTTATATGCTTTATTGCTCGTCACTACTGCTCAGTATTTATTTATTGTTGTTACTTATTGAGTTGGCGTACTCACATTACTCCCTGCACCTTGTGTGTAGATCCAGGTGTAGCTGGACACGGTAGCAGTTGTTCATTAGTTTGGTTGCAGATTTTCTCGGGGATAGCAAAGTAGCTGCTTGGCGACCGCAGCCCCTGCTCTTCTCCCTCTTATCTTACTCTAGTTGTATTTAGCTATTTTCCAGGCTGAGTTAGCTTTGATATTGTTAGACAGATTGTAGTAGATGCTCATGACTAGTGACACTCCGATGTCGGGCTTTTTCTTCCGCATTTTTGTTTTGATTTGAACTCCTTTGTGAAAGTTTTTATGTTAAATAGTAATGAAATTATCTTTAAAATGAAAATATCGGTTTGTTTTGGAAATGAGTCGGCTTTCCTAATTTCAAGATAGGCGCCATCGCGATAGGGGTTTGTTTTGGTCGTGACAGCAATTTACTCATATCATAAAAAGAATACGAATAATATACAACTTAAATCCATATCACGTCACCAATGTATTAAATCCTTAGATGTACTTTTCTAACTTAAGTACAATTTTTAATTTCTGCATGACTAGGAATAGGATACTAAAATTTAACTGCATAGATAGCATAAAACTAACGGATAATTAGTATGTGGTATATTTTACATATTTATTGGTATGATTATATTAAGTTTTAACTAATTAATTAAGTTAGTTTAAGTTAGTTATGTATTGGTGATGATTAAATTAACTATAACAAAGTAAGAAAAGGAAAAAGAATGTGATGGCCCAAAAGGTAATATTTAAATTTAATAACTATTTATATGTTCTAAGACCTCAAAAAGTACTATTCATCATTCCTCGACTTGCGTGCGCAGTCCGTATAATTTTTCGGAAAGTTTTTATATGAAATATTGATTAAAATGTGAAAAAGAGTCTTAAAACTCAATTGAGTTGACCTTGGTTAGTAAACAGACTCGGATCAGTATTTTGACAGTTCCGGTAAGTCCGTATCGTGATTTGGGACTTGGGCGTATGCCCGAAATTTAATTTGGAGGTCCCTAGCTCGAATTATCTCCAGTTGGCGAAAACTAGAAGTCTAAAGGCTTAAAGATTTCAAAGTTTGACCACAAATTGACTTTTATTGATATCGGGGTGGGATTCGAGTTCTGAAAATTTTTATAGGTCCGTTATATCATTTATAACTTGTGTGCAAAATTGAGTTCAATCAGACTTGATTTGATAGGTTCCGGCGTCGTTTGTAGAAATTGGAAGTTTCAAAGTTCATTAGGCTTGAATCTATATGTGATTCTTGTTTTTAGTATTGTTTGATGTAATTTGAGGTTTCGACTAAGTTCATATGATATTTTAGAACTTGACGGTGTATTTGGTTGAGGTCCCGGGGGCCTCGGGTGAGTTTCAGATGGTTAACGGGTTGAATTTTGGACTTGGTACTCTACTGGAATTTTTCTGATGCGCTGTCTGGTTTCCTTCTTCGTGTTCGCGATAGAGGTCTCGCGTTCGCGAAGAGGAACTGGAGGCAGGCGAAATTTACTCTTTGCGTTCGCGAAGAGGGGACCGCGTTCACGAAGGGGTAAATGGCAGTGTTTATCGCGAATGCGTGGGAGCGTTCGCGTTCGCGTAGAAGGGCGAGACCTGGCCGGGCACCAGGCGACAAGGCTTCGCGTTCGCGTAGGGGAGACCGCGTTCGCGAAGGCTAGGTTTGGCATGGCATCGCGTTCGCGAAGAAGAAATCTGGGGCAACACAAAAATGTGCTTCGCGAACGCGAGGGTGCTATCGCGTTCGTGAAGAAAAATTCCTGGACAGCAGAACTTAAGTTCTGGAAATGGGATATCGTCCCATTTTTCATTATTCAAGATTTTGAACTCGGGTAAGGCGAGTTTTGGGCGATTTTCAAGGAAAAATATTGGGGTAAGTGCTCCTTATCCTATATTGATTGTATTTCATGATTCCATACTCATTTATATCATAAATCCGTGAATTTATGGAAGGAAAATCAGATTTTTATAAAATCTTCTAAAAATGTAAAATGAAGATTTGAAAGCCAATCCGATATCGGAATTCGATAATTTCTTTATGATTGAACTCGTACCGAAACGGGTGTTTGGATTTCGTGAGTTTTTTTGGGATTCGAGATGTGGGCCCCACTATCGATTTTTAAGATTAATTTCGGATTTTAATCCGAAAAATTAGTAAATTCATATGGAATAAATTCCTGCGATTTGTACTGAGTATATTGAATTGTTTATGACTTGATTTGAGGATTTCAGACACGAATTCGCGAGGCAAAGGTTTATTGGATTCTTTAATTTCGTTGCAAAGCGAGGTAAGTGTCGTGATTAACCTTGACTTGAGGGAATAGAACCCTTGAATTATTTGCTATGTTAATTTCATGTGTAACGATGTATAGGCAAGGTTTCGAGTGCCTGTACTTTGTCAAATTAATTATTTGCTTAATTATTTAAACATCTTAAATTGTTTTAAGACATAAATTAATTGTTATAATAATTGTTTCTCTCCTATTCCTTGTCAAATATTAATTCTTGAATTCGTGCAATAATTGTCACATGCTTATTTGATTTATGTGTCTTAATTGCTACTTAACATTTAGCATATTAAATATTAGACTGCCTATTTTCTCCCTGATTTCCACAATTAGTTGCTACTTATCATTATTTGTTTCATAAATAAGTTATAATTATTATATGCCTTGATGCTTAATAGTTTCTCATTGAACGTCGTATTTATTGGAGTATTTTTATTATATTTAAGAGTTGTTAAAATATAAGGGGGATCGGGTTTCATGCCACAACGGAAATAAAAATAAATATATTGGGGGATCGGGTTGCACGCCGCAAAAAAGTTATTTAAAGTTTATATTGGGGGATCGGGTTGCACGCCGTAACAGATTTATTTAAAGTTTATATTGTTTGAACGGGTTGCACGCCGCAACGGAAATTTATTGAGGAATTATATTGTTGGGGCGGGTTGCACGCTGCAACGGAAATTGATTGAAATAATAATTGGTTATGACTGCCGAGTTGACTTCTACTGTTAAAATGAGTTACTTGATTTATTTCTATTATTGTTGTTATTATTATTAATGCATACAGGTTAGTGTAAGTGACCTGTCTTAGCCTCATCACTACTTCGTCAAGGTTAGGTTCAGACATTACCAGTACATGGGGTCGGTTGTACTGATACTATACTCTGCACTTCTTGTGCAGATTTTGGAATTGGTCCCAGTGGTGTACAATAGATTTTCCCGGATACAACTACTAGTGGAGACTTGAGGTATAACTGCACAACGTTCGCTGTTCTGAAGTCCCCTTCTATCTTATCTCAGCTGTGTATTATATTTCAAACAACTTGAATTTATTTCAGACCTTTATTTATATTATTCTAGAAGCTCGTGCACTTGTGACTCTAATTCTGGGATGGTATTTAGATATCGCGATTATTATGGAATATTCACTTTATTTCAGACTTTATTTCCGCATTTATTTTCTTGTTATTAATTAATTTAAAATTTTTGTTAAAAATGGCTAATTATATTCTAACGTTGGCTTGCCTAGCAAGTGAAATGTTAGGCGCCACCACGGTCCCAAAGGTGAAAATTTTGGGTCGTGACAGTTGGTATCAGAGTACTAGGTTATATAGGTCTCACGAGTCACGAGCAAACTTAGTAGAGTCTGAAGGATCGACACGGAGATATCTGTACTTATCTTTCAGAGGCTATGAAGTTTAGGAACAATATTACTTCTTTCTTATCCTGTCGTGCTATTTTATTCTATCATCGATGATTGAACCATTCTATTCTTATTCTCTCACAGATGGCGAGGACACGTAATATATCTACCGACGGACAGGGACTAGAGGCCTCGGTGGCAACTATGGCGAGGGGTAGAGGTCAAGGGCGAGGTCGTGCTAGAGGCCGAGGCAGAGGTAGAGCTCAGTCTAGAGCTCGAGCAACAACACCTATTTTAGAACCTCAGGTGGATCTTCAGGAGGAGGTTCCAGTTCAGAATGTACCAATTGGACCGGTTCTGGTCCCGAAAGGATTCATAGCTACTCTAGTGCTTCAGGACGCTCTAGTCCGTTTGGTGAGTATTATGGAGGGCGTGGCCCAGAATGGTACATTTCCAGTGGCACCAGCCGTCTCACAGGCTGGGGGAGGAGCACAAACTCCCACTACTCCCGCTCCGGAGCAGATGGCTCAGCAACAGTCCCGCCACTTGGGGTAGTTCAGCCAGTTATTGCGGCACAGGCCAGTGATAGGCCTGCCATGTCTTCTGAGGCCTTATTGAGAATGGATAAGTTTACTAAGCTCTTTTCAGTTTACTTCAGTGGTACACCTTCTGAGGACCCACATGATTATCTTGACCGCTGTCATGAGGTGCTGTGGAACATGGGTATAGTTGAGACCAATGGGGTCAATTTTGCTGTATTTCAGATGACGGGTTCCGCCAAGAGGTGGTGGAGAGATTATACATTGACCAGACCAGTTAGATCGCCTGCATTGACCTGGGAGCAGTTTGCACGGCTATTTCTTGAGAAATTTCTCCCTATCACATTGAGAGAGGATTATCGTAGGCAATTTGAGTGTCTACAGCAGGGCAGTATGGCTGTTACTCAGTATGAGTCCCGTTTTATAGATTTAGCCCGTCATGCTCTCCTTTTACTACCTATTGATGGAGAGAGAGTGAGGAGGTTTATTGAGGGACTCACTCACCCTATTAGGCTTCATATGGCCAAGGAGAACGGAAGTGAGATTTCCTTTCATGCGGCTGCTAATGTCGCGAGGAGGATCGAGATGGTTCTTGCATATGAGAGAGGGCAGAGGTCTGATAAGAGGCCTCATCATTTCGGTGGTTTCAGTGGTGCCTCGTCTGGAGGCAGGGTTAATTTTGATAGGGGTCATCCTCCCAGACCATTTCATTCAACACTTCAGGCATCTCCCGGTGCTTCAGGGAGTCACGGTCCTATTATGCCTTACTCTGGGCAGCCAACATTTAGTGCACATTCAACTCCTATCAGTGCACCACCACTCTAGAGTCACTACAGTGGTTATCCAGCCCGTTCGGGTCAGCTTCAGCTTCAGCAGCCACGACATCAGGATGTGTGTTATGAGTGTGGGAACATTGGTCACATTAGGAGGTATTGCCCTAGAGTAACAATCTCGGCAGGATTCTCGTGCCATCATATCGGCACCGGTTGCTTCACCGCCTGCTCAACCAACTAGAGGTGGAGGCCATGCCATTAGAGGTGGAGGTCAGGCCATTAGAGGTGGAGGTCAGACCGTTAGAGGTGGAGGCCAGCCAGTTAGATGCTGTCCCAGAGACGCAGTTCAGACTGATGGGGCCCAGCCCCGATTTTATGCTTTTCCAGCTAGGCCTAAGGCCGAGTCATCCGATGCCATGATCACAGGTACTATTCCAGTTTGCCATAGAGATGCTTCAGTTCTATTTGATCTAGGATCTACTTATTCCTATGTGTCCTCCTATTTTGCTTCATATCTGGTTGTGCCTCGTGATTCTCTGAGAGCTTTTATGTGAGTATCTACACCGGTGGGAGACTCTGTTGTAGTAGACCATGCCTATCATTCATGTGTGATTACTATTGGTAGTCTTGAGACTAATGTGGATCTTCTACTTCTTGATATGGTAGATTTTGATGTCATCTTGGATATGGATTGGTTGTCACCTTATCATGCTATATTGGATTGTCATGCCATGACGGTGACCCTAGCCATACCGGGGATACCTCGGTTAGAGTGGAAAGGAACTCCTGGTCATTCTACCAGCAGGGTTATTTCTTATATGAAGACTCAGCGTATGGTTGAGATAGGGTGTCTAGCCTATTTGGCTTATATTCGCGATCCCAGTGCGAATGTTCCTTCTATGGACTCAGTACCCGTTGTTCGTGAATTTCCAGAAGTACTTCCTGCAGATTTGCCGAGGATGCCACCCGACTGAGATATTGACTTCTGTATTGATTTAGCACCGGGCACTCAGCCCATTTCTATCCTACCATACCATATGGCCCCGCCAGAGTTGAAAGAATTGAAGGAGCAATTACAAGACTTGCTTGATCGGGGATTCATTAGACCCAGTGTCTCGCCCTGGGGTGCACCAGTATTATTTGTAAAGAAGAAAGATGGTTAAATGTGAATGTGTATAGATTATCGACAGTTGAACAAGGTTACTATCAAGAACAAGTATCCACTACCAAGAATTAATGACTTATTCGACCAGCTTCAGGGTGCCAACGTGTTTTCAAAGATCGACTTGATGTCTGGTTACCATCAGTTGAAGATTAGGGCATCTGATGTCCCTAAGACAATTTTTCGGACTCAGTATGGGCAATACGAATTTCTAGTGATGTCATTTGGGTTGACAAATGCCCCAACAATATTTATGGATTTGATGAATCAAGTGTTCAAGCCCTATTTGGATTCTTTTGTGGTTGTATTCATTGATGATATCTTGATTTACTCCACCTATCGTGAGGAGCATGAGTAGCATCTTCAGAGTATGCTTCAGACTTTGAAGAATAATCAGTTATATGCTAAATTTTCAAAATGCGAGTTTTGGTTAAACTCAGTTGCCTTTTTGGGGCATATTGTATCGGCAGAAGGCATAAAGGTGGATCCTAAGAAGATTGAGGCTGTTCAGAATTGGCCTAGACGTACTTCAGTTACAGAGATCCGGAGTTTCCTGGGTTTGGCAGGTTATTATCGTTGGTTCGTGGAAGGGTTTTTATCTATAGCAAGCCCATTGACCAGACTGACCCAGAAAGGTGCCCCATTCAGATGGTCAGACGAGTATGAGTTGAGCTTTCAGAAGCTAAAGACTGCTTTGACAACGACGCCAGTGTTGGTATTACCCACAGGTTTAGGATCTTATAGGGTATATTGTAATGCATCTCACATTGGGCTTGGTGCAATATTAATGCAAGATGGCAGGGTGATTTCATACGCGTTACGTCAATTAAAAGTTCACGAGAAGAATTATCCTGTTCATGACATAGAATTGGCAGCCATTATTTATGCACTGAAGATTTGGAGGCATTACCTTTACGGTATCTCGTGTGAGGTATTTACTGATCATCGTAGCTTATAATATCTGTTCAAACAAAAGGAACTCAATTTGAGGCAGAGAAAATGGTTAGAGCTGTTGAAGGACTATGATATCACTATTTTGTATTACCCGGGAAAGGACAATGTGGTGGCCCGATGCTTTGAGTAGAAAGGCGGTGAGTATGGGCAGTCTTGCATATATTCCGGTGCCTTATTTCTTGTGATGTTTCCAAACTCATCAAGTTTGTTTCTAACTACCCACCTAGTTCCTATGACAGTTCTGTCAGCAGATCGAGGAACCAGGTGCCATACACTGTTCCTCTCAAATTAATGAAGCTCATCTTGTATATCCGTAATCCAGTCAGCATCTTTCAATGCTTCTTTGATATTTTTGGGCTCAATTTGAGAGAGAAATGCAGAGAAGGCAAGTGAGTTTCTAGACTTTGATCTAGTTTGAATTCCTGAGTCAAGGGGGGTGATCACATTTTGAAGAGGGTGTGAGCTTTGGTGCTTCCAGGTGGACACCTGAATCTCATTATGAGAGGTTCCAGATTCTTCTGCATATTATCCATGTGTCCTGTTCCTTTCCTCTATGTTAGCTGGAGATTCAACCATGCCATTGTCATTTAATTCCTTGACCTGACGCATCATATCGGACTTTCCATTTGCCCTGTCAATAACTTCACCAGGGATATTTGGTAACTCTCCATCTTGATCAGCTAGGAGTTTGCTTGACTTGTAGACCCAAGAAGACATTCAGTTCCCCCATCATGCTTATTTCAAACTCACTTCCCATGAGTTTTGCAAATTCCTCACACAAAGAGTCATTTGTTGCTCCGAAGATAATGTCATAAACATAGACTTGTACTATGAGCTGGTTCTTCGCCCGTTTCTTCAGAAATAGAGTGTTGTCAATTTTCCCTCTTGTAAAGCCATTTTCTAGAAGAAATTTGGACAGCCTTTTATACCATGCACGAGGATCCTACTTCAGTTCATATAATGCCTTGTCAAGTTTAAACACATGCTAAGGATGCTCATGGCACTCGAAAACAGGCGGTTGATAATCAATTCGTGAGGTTAGATATTTCAGAACCTAGTCGGGTTCTTGCTTGCACAGTCGCTCATTCTTCTTTATATGAGCGCATCAGAGAGTGACAATATAATGATACTTATTTACTTGTCCTTAAGGAGACGGTGCGGCATGGTGATGCCAAACAGGTTGTTACGGGGGAAGATGAAGTTCTGCAAATGCAGGGTCGTATTTGTGTGCCTAATATGGATAGGCTTCGTGAATTAATTCTGGAAGAGGCCCACAGTTCCAGGAATTCTATTTATCGAGGTGCTGCCAAAATGTATCAAGATTTGCCGCAACATTATTGGTGGAGGAGAATGAAGAAGGATATAGTTGCATATATAGCTCGGTGTCTAAATTGTCAGCAAGTCAAGTACGAGTATCAGAGACCTGGTAGTTTGCTTCAGAAGTTAGAAATTCCTGAGTGGAAATGGGAACGTATCACTATGGTTTTTGTTGTTGGGCTCCTACGGACTCAGAAAAAATTTGACGCAATTTGGGTCATTGTGGACAGGTTGACCAAGTCAGCACATTTCATTCAAGTGGCAGTTACCTATTCTTCAGAGCGGTTAGCTGAAATTTACATTCGTGAGATTGTCCGCCTTCACAGTGTGCCCGTATCTATTATTTCAGATCGAGGTACGCAGTTTACCTCACACTTCTGGAGGGCTGTACAATGTGAGTCAGGCATGCAGGTTGAGTTGAGTACATCATTTTATCTACAGACAGACGGACAGTCAGAGCGCACCATTAAGATATTGGAAGATATGCTTCGCGCTTGTGTTGTAGACTTTAGAGGTTATTGGGATCAGTTTTTGCCACTTGCGGAGTTTACTTATAATAATAGCTACCAATCGAGAATTTAGATGGCTTCATATGAGGCATTATACGGAAGGCGATGCCGATCGCCAGTTGGCTGGTTTGAACTGGGAGAAGCTCGGTTGATGGGTACCGATTTGGTACAGGATGCCTTGGATAAGGTCAAGGTTATTCAGGATCGACTTCGCACAGCTCAGTCTAGAAAAAAGATTTGTGCCGACCGTAAATTTCATTATATTGCATTCATGGTTGGAGAAAGAGTATTTCTCTGGGTTTCACCTATGAAAGGTGTAATGAGGTTCGGAAAGAAGGACAAGTTGAGCCCTAGGTGTACAGGAACCTTCAAAATTCTTGAAAGGGTGGGTGAAGCAGCCTACAGGCTTGCACTACCACCTAGTTTATTAGTAGTTCATCCGCTGTTCCATGTGTCTATGCTCCAGAAATATCATGGTGATTCGTCCTATGTACTAGATTTCAGCTCAGTCCAATTGGACAAAGATTTGACTTATGAAGAGGAACCGGTAGCTATTCTAGCCCGACAGGTCCGACAATTGAGGTCTAAGAGTTATCCTTCAGTTCGGGTACAATGGAGAGGTCAGCTAGTAGAAGCATCTACCTGGGAGTCCAAGTTGGACATGTGGAGTAAATATCCACACCTTTTCACCAGCTCATGTACTTTTTTTAATTCCGTTCGAGGACGAATGTTTGTTTTAGAGGTAGAGAATGTGATGACCCAAAAGGTCATCTTTAAATTTAATAATTATTTTTGTGTTCAAAGACCTCGAAAAGCACTATTTATTATTTTTCGACTTGCGTGCGCAGTCTGTATAATTTTTCGAAAAGTTTTTATATGAAAAATTGATTAAAATGTGAAAAAGAGCCTTAAAACTCAACTGAGTTGACTTTGCTAAATATTTTGAGCAAATAGACTTGGATCAGTATTTTGACAGGTCCGGTAGGTCCGTATCGTGATTTGGGATTTAGGTGTATACCCGGAATTTAATTTGAAGGTCCCTAGCTTGAATTATCACAGTTGGTGAAAACTAGAAGCCTAAAGGCTTAAAGATTTCAAAGTTTGACCACAAATTGACTTTTATTGATATTGGGGTCGGATTTGAGTTCTGAAAATTTTCATAGGTCTGTTATATCATTTAAGACTTGTGTGCAAAATTTGAGGTCAATCAAACTTGATTTGATAGGTTCCGGCGTCATTTGTAAAAATTATAAGTTTCAAAGTTTATTAGGCTTGAATCTATGTGTGATTCGTATTTTTAGTGTTGTTTGATGTAACTTGAGGTTTCGACTAAGTTCGTATGATGTTTTAGGACTTGGTGGTGTATTTGGTTGAGATCCCGGGGGCCTCGGGTGAGTTTCAGATGGTTGACGGGTTGAATTTTGGACTAGGAACTCTGATGAAATTTTTCTGATGCACTGTCTGGTTTCCTTCTTCGCGTTCAAGAAGAGGAACTGGAGGCAGGTGAAATTTACTCTTCACGTTCGTGAATAGGGGACCGCGTTCATGAAGGGGTAGAGGGAAGTTTTCATCGCAAACGCGTGGGAGCGTTCGCGTTTGCGTAGAAGGGCGAGGCTTGGCCGGGCATCAGGGGATAAGGCTTTGCGTTCGCATAGGGGAGGCTGCATTGGCGAAGGCCAAGTTTGGCACGGCATCGCATTCGCGAAGAAAAAATCTGGGGCAACACAAAAATGTGCTTCGCGAACGCGAGGGTGCTATCGCGTTCGCGAAGAAGAAATTCCTGGACCGCAGAACTTAAGTTCTGGAAATGGGATTTCGTCCCATTTTTTATTATTCAAGATTTTGAGCTCGGGTAAGGCGATTTTTGGGCGATTTTGACGGGAAAACATTGGGGGTAAGTGTTCTTTATCCTGTATTGATTATACTTCATGATTCCATACTCATTTACAACATAAATCGATGAATTTATGGAAGAAAAATCAGATTTTTATAAAATCTTCCAAAAATATAAAATGAAGATTTGAAAGCCAATCCATTGTTGGAATTCGATAATTTCTATATGGTTGAACTCGTATCGGAACGTATGTTCGGATTTCGAGATTTTTTCAGGATCGAGACGTGGGCCCCACTATCGAATTTTTAGATGAATTTCGGATTTTAATTCGAAAAATTAGTAAATTCATATGGAATAAATTCCTACGATTTGTACTGAGTATATTGAATTGTTTATGACTAGATTTGAGGATTTCAGACACGAATTCGCAAGGCAAAGGTTTATTGGATTCTTGAATTTGGTTGCAAAATGAGGTAAGTGTCGTGGTTAACCTTGACTTGAGGGAATAGAACCCTTGAATTATTTGCTATGTGAATTTCATGTGTAACGATGTATAGGCAAGGTGACGAGTGCCTATACTTTGTCAAATTAATTGTTTGCTTAATTATTTAAACATCTTAAATCTTTTCAAGACACGAATTAATTGTTATAATAATTGTTTCTCTCCTATTCCTTGTCAAATATTAATTCTTGAATTCGTGCAATAATTGTCACATGCTTATTTAATTTATGTGTCTTAATTGCTACTTGACATTTAGCATATTAAATATTAGACTGCATGTTTTCTCCCTGATTTTCATAATTAATTGCTACTTGTCATTGTTTAGTTCATAAATAAATTATAATTATTGTATACCTTGATGCTTAATAGTTTCTCATCGGACGTGGTATTTATTGGATTATTTTTATTGCATTTAAGAGTTGTTAAAATATTAGGGGGGATCGAGTTGCACGCCGCAACGGAAATAAAAATAAATATATTGGGGGATCGGGTTACACGCCGCAACAGAGTTATTTAAAGTTTATATTGGGGGATCGGGTTAAACGCCGCAATAGATTTATTTAAAGTTTATATTATTGGAACGGGTTGCACGCTGTAACGGAAATTTATTGAGGAATTATATTGTTGGGGCAAGTTGCACGGCGCAACGGAAATTGATTGAAATAATAATTGGTTATGACTGCCGAGTTGACTTCCACTGTTAAAATGAGTTACCTGATTTATTTCTATTATTATTGTTATTATTATTTTTGCGTACAAGTTAATGTAAGTGACCTGCCTTAGCCTCGTCACTACTTCGTCGAGGTTAGGTTCGGCACTTATCAGTACAGTGGGTTCGGTTGTACTGATACTACACTCCGCACTTCTTGTACAGATTTCGGAGTTGGTCCCAGCGGCGTACAGTAAATTTGTCCGGATACAGCTACCATTGGAGAGTTGAGGTATAATTGCACAGCGTTCACAGTTCTGAAGTCCCCTTCTATCTTATCTCAGCTGTGTATTATATTTCAAACAGCTTGAATTTATTTCAGATCTTTATTTATATTATTCTAGAAGCTCGTGCACTTGTGACTCCAGTTCTGGGATGGCTAATTATATTTTAATGCTGGCTTGCCTAGCAAGTGAAATATTTGGTGCTATCACAGTCCTTAAGATGGGAATTTCGGGTCGTGACAAAGAGTAACCTGGGAAGAAACATAATCTCACTACAATACGTTCAACAAATTAAAGCTTTTCCATACGAAATTCTAAATATTATGACTTTCTACCTAGTTCAAATAAGGAATGAGTAAAATTTGTATTATTTTCAAAGTCTTAATATATTAGGAGAATAATCAAATGACATTGTAGTCCAATGTGAACTCTATTTTTTAAGGATAAGAAAGGCAAATGACATTTCGCTAAGGGCTTTCGTGCTTTTAATATAGTATAGATATAGATAATTATATATAGATAGATTGATATTAAACATGTCAATTCGGTCGGGCTAGCCCAAGACCGGTATTCAATGTGTAAGACATCTTAACAAAATCAATTGAAGCTTGGTGTCCGTACCGATACATAATTAATTACTGCTTTTAGAGGAAACTAATCTGGAAGGAAAAAACCAGTTAGGAGTAATTTTACAAGAAGAATTTTTATGTGGCGTCCAATTTTGTGTCACCCATTTAAAAAAAAGTTTAACTAATACCCTAAATAACTTCAGATACATACATTGTTTTTCTTCTTTACTGTTGTTTTCTTTTTATTGTGCTTAGAGTTTCTTCTTTTTCCTCTTCTTCTTCTTCTTCCTCTTCTTCTTCTTCCCTCTTTTTCTTCTTCCTCTTCTTCTTCTTCTTCTTCTTCTTCTTCTTCTTCTTCTTGTTCTTCTTCTTCTTCTTCTTCTTCTTCTTCTTCTTCTTCTTCTTCACAATTTCAGATACAAATACACTCCCAAAACTCGGTGTCACTGAGTACATGAGCATCTATACATTACAAATCTAGAAAATACGGTCTATAATAGTCTGAGACCAAATATAGTAAACAGGGAGATAGGGAAGGAGAGACAAGGTCTGCGAAACATAACAACTACCTCTGAATATCCGGAAAAAAATCAGCTGTGTTAAAGAATCAACACCCACTATATCCGGGATCATCTGGATCTGCACACGAAGTTTAGAATGTAGTATGAGTACAACCAACTCAGTAAGTAACAAAATAAATAAAGAACTGAAGGTAGTGACGAGCTTCACGGCTAAGTCCAAATACAGTAATTTCCAACATAAAAGGGTAGGCATACTCTCAAGTTTAACATTAAAAATTCTACAGTAATTTCATATCAACTTCGAATGAAACAAAAGATAATGTCTTTTAGAAATTTTCCAAAAACAGCGATATGTGACAGCTGAAATGAAGAAATAATGAAATCAATGCATCCTCTCAGAGTAACAGTCACTCAGTCCTCCCATTCACTCCAACCTCACAGTCACGCATTCCTCACAGTCAGTCATTCCTCACAGTCACTCATTTTTCACCGCCACTCGGCACTCGCACTCGCACTCAGTAGGTACCTGCGCTCACTGGGGTTGTGTACAGACTCCGGAGAGGCTCCTTCAGCCCTAACGCTATATCAAGCCAATCATGTCATATAACAATGAAACATGCTATGGCCCGCAGCTCGATCCCATAAATATCCTCACAATTAGGCCCTCTGCCTCACTCAGTCATCAACCTTTCCAGTCTCTCGAGCTCAAGATGTCATGAAAATCAACCCAAAAATGATAATATGATGTATTAATAAATAGCAACATAGACTGAGATATGATATGAAATGAATGAACATGACTGAGTGTGAAATTACAATTTGAACATATAATTCAACCACAGAAATGACCCCAGTGGGTACCAATAATAACAACATATGTCTAAGTATGATTTTTAATACGAGTCTCAACTCAATTTTCTATAACACGTAGAAAATGTACTGATATCAATAGATTATTCAACTACACAGTTCCATGGAATTTGACCAAGTCATAATTCCTACGCTGCACGCCCACACGCCCGTCACCTAGCATGTGCGTCACCTCAAAATCAATCACATAACATATACTCCGGGGTTTCATACCCTCACGACCAAATTTAGAACTGTTACTTACCTCAAACTGTGTAAGTCTTTATTCCGCTTTGCCTTTGCCTCGTGAATTGACCTCCAAACGCCTCGAATCTAGCCATAAATAATTCGATTCAGTCAATAACATTTATTGGAATTAATTCCATAAGAAAATAATAATTTTCTGACAAACTTTAGCTAAAAAATCGCCCATGGTCCCCACATCTCGGAACCCGAAAAAATATACAAAATCCGAAAGCCCATTTAACCACGAGTCTAACCATACCAATTTTACCAAAATCCGACCTCAACTCGACCTCCAAATCTTCAAATCTTATTTTCAAATCCCTAAGTTCAAATTCCCGATTTACACCTCAAAAACATGTAATCTAGTCGGATTATTTGATAATAATTCAATATTATTGAGTAGAAATGATCACAAGTGACTTACCTCAAGATTACCCGTGATTTCTCGCTCAAAAATCGCCTCACCCGTTTTTGAAAATGTCAAAAATGACAAAATTTCTCGGACCCTTCTGTTTTGTACGCTGCCCAGTGCTTTCGCACCTGCGGCTCACTAAGCTGCTTCTGCAGCCAAACTGCCATTGCTACGACTAATCATGCTTCTACGGAACATAGTCCGCATCTGCAGACACGCTTCTGCGAGGAGCTGCCTGTTTTTGCGAAGCTGCCTCACCAAGCGCCCTTGCGCTTCTGCGATCAAACGCCCGCAGGTGCGGGGCTGCTTTTGAGACTACCTGCTGCTACTGCAGTCGAAGCCCCCACCATGCTTGGACGCATCTGTGATGGAAGGCTCGATTCTGCGAGCTCACACCTATGATGGAATTTCCGCACGAGCGACTGTATCAGATGGCAGAAACTTTCAGATTTGCTTCTAAGTTCAAATTCGATCCGTTAACCATCCAACACTCACCCGAGGCCCCCGGGACCTCAACCAAATATACCAACAAGTCCTAAAATATCATACAAACTTAGTTGAGCCTTAAAAGCACATCAAACAATGCTAAAACAACGGATCATACCCCAATTCAAGCTTAATGAGCTTTTAAACTTCCAATTTCTACAAACGACGTCGAAACCTATCAAATCACGTCCTATTGACCTCAAATTTTGTATACAAGTCTTAAATGACATAAAGGACCTATTCAAATTTCCAGAATCTAATTCCGACCATGATATCAAAAAGTCAACCCCCGGTCAAACTTCCCAAAGATTCGACTTTCGCCATTTCAAGCCTAATTTCACTACGGACCTCCAAATAATTTTTCGGACACGCTCCTAAGTCTAAAAGTACCATACGGAGCTATTGGAATCATCGGAATTCAAATCCGAGGTAGTTAACACATAAGTCAACATCCGGTCAACTTTTTAAACTTAAATTTTTAATTATGAGACTTAGTGTCTCATTTCACTCTAAAATACTTCCGGACCCAAACCAACTAACCCGATAAATCATAAAACAACTGTAAAGCATAACTTAAGCAGTAATTGAGGGAACATGGTTATAATACTCAAAACGACCGCTGGGTCATTACATTCTCCTCCTCTTAAACAAACGTTCGTCCTTGAACGAGTTTAGAGTCATATCTAGAGTCTCAAATAGGTATGGATATTTGCTCTACATCTCCTGCTCAATCTCCCAAGTAGCTTCTCCGACTGGCTGGCCTCTCCATTGTACCTTCACTGATGATATGTTCTTTAACCTCAGCTTTTAAACGTGATGGTCTAAAATAGCCACCGGCTCCACATCATAAGTCAAATTACCGCCCAACAACACTGTACTGAAATCCAAAATATGAGACGGATCCCCGACATACTTTCGGAGCATGGATACATGGAACATTGGATGAAAACCTGATAGACTAGGTGGCAAAGCAAGTTCATAAGCCACCTCTCCAATCTTCTTAAGTATTTCAAAAGGCCCAATATAACGAGGGCTCAACTTGCCCTTTTTCCCAAACTTCAACACACCCTTTATGGGTGAAATCTTGAGCAGAACCTTCTCCCCAACCATGTAAGCAACATCACAGACCTTCCTATCGGCATAACTCTTCTGTCTAGACTGCATTGTGCGAAGCCTCTCCTGAATTAATTAACCTTCTCCAAAGCATCCTGAACCAAGTCAGTACCCTATCACGACCCAAACCGATAAGCCGCGGCGGGCACACGGTACCTTACTCAATCGAGTACCAACATAATGTATATTTTTGTATCATACCATCATAGATAACTAAGCCGGAGAGGCTGCCGTGAGATAGATGAAATACAACATGTAATACCAATTTATACATAAGGCATATGGGCCTCTAAGGCCAAAATAACCACTCGTATACTGAACATAGGCCGACAAGGCCATATAATATTTTACGTACATGACATCTGTCTACAAGCCTCTAAGAATACATAATTGTCATAAAGGTCGAGACAGAGCCCTGCCATACCAAATAATACACATCTAAATTATACTGACCAAACAAGCAACTCCAGAGCAAATGGAGTGTACCCATATTTTCTGCTGAGCTGATCGCCTACTTGGAGGACTCTCGACCTGTCTATCGAGACCTGCGGGCATGAAATGCAGCGTCCCCCGGCAAAAGGGATGTTAGTACAAATAATGTACCGAGTATGTAAGGAATGAAAATCAGTAAATAATAGACATGAGAGAAACATGAAGTAAAAGACTCGACATGTACGTTTGCATAGCTCTGTGAATCATTTCATTTTTATAATATCATGCATATGCGCATAAATGTCATATCATGCATAGGTATATGCGTTCATAACATCATCAAGCCTCTGAGGGCATCCCATCATATCATTTCAGCCACTGTGGGCAAATCATCAACGTATACCAGCTGATCAGGTGGTGGTGCGTATATAACGCTGTAACTTTTTTTCCATATCCCATATAAATATAATATACATATATACGCGTATATAACACCATCTGGCCATGGGTCAATGCACATATATAAATGCATGAAATGCATAAAAAATACGTTAATAAGATTTTTTCGGAATGCCATAAAAATTAATATGCCTTCCGGATAAACTTTATCAAATACGTATTTTTCTGAGACCCATGAACATAAGATATAATAATAATAATTCACATGGGGAATCAAGAATATAGACACCCCTAGTATTTCTTTGAATAGAGTCATTTATGAAAGTTGCGTATTTTGCTCGTTTCATTTGTATTATTTGGATCATGCCAAAAAAAGAAAAAAAAGGGATAGCCTTAACATACCTGGGTCGATTCTCTTGACAACCCCTCTAACACATATTAATTGCGACTAAACACGTGACAGCAAGATCGGAGTAGGAAACAATTCATATGATATTCTTGAGAAAGATTGCACCGTACTTCCTTATAATTGTAAAATCTCACGTTGCTTAAGATGCTATGAAATCTTGTGGAATTTCCATGAAATCATGTTGAATTTGTTGAAAATGCTAAACTTCCCATTACCAGGTTAGATAAGTCTAATTTTTGAGTTGCATTTTTGAAGACTAACGTTATTGATGAAAGACTTCTTAAGTCTTAAGATGCCTTATGATGTGCCCCCACTTTAGGAATAATTTTGCCACCAAATTTCTTAAGGTGACACCTATCTTAAATGACTAATGAGTCATTAATTAGAATAAAAGGGGGCTGCCACGTTTTCTACACTTTGAACTCATCCAAAGACCTTAGTCTTTACCCAAAGACTTTAATTAATCCATCACTTATTATTAATTAACTAGGTAATGTCCCATTACCCATAATTAACCAATTACCCATATAACTAAGAATTATCTCTACTTACTTAAAATATTACTCACTTTTAACATACTTTATACACCTTACTATCATGGTCATGTGGTACCTTGTATGACACTAGTCCATAAATACCGAGTATTTTAGCTCGGGCCGTATTTTATACCAACATGTCAAACTTGGACGAAAATTCATTTTCTTTGACTTGATTCCACTCTCACCTTCACAAATTTACTTATCACTTGTTTGAAATAGCATAATGCTTATGATCTCAAAATAATCCCATTCCCGAACTTACATCGATTAACTTACGACGAAACCTTAACGTACAAAAATGCAAAATTTAACATCTCATTTCCGAGCTTATATCAATTTACTTATGGCGTACTTCCATGTACGAAAACATGGGGTGTAACATCATTCCCCCCTTTGGAATATTCGTCCTCGAATGTTGACTGATGCACTTATCATTCTCATAACTCATAGCTCTTGCGAATACTTTAATACTCTTCTTTCCATTTGGGCAAGTGTTCTTTGAATAAATCCAAAGGCCAGGGCATTCTCCCATTTAGGCTTCTTTCTCACACCACGATCTGCGGTCGAAATTCTTCCAATCTCGTAACTCTTGCTATCTTCTGACATGCAACTTGTACGACTTTTTCCTTGTATGTGCACCTATGTGACTCTTCTCTCTTCTTTCCTCCGGCTTTTAGCCAATTTTTAGGCCTTACTTTGCAAATATATATACAGAACTTGATAAAATGTCCCTCTGGGCATCTGTAGGTATGCTGAACTTTCATAGATCAGCTTATCCATTTGTATGACTTTACCGCATCTAGGTAGGTCTTATTATACAATAACTCTTTCTTCGATTTATCGTTACTGAGGTCTGCTACCGAACTCCATGTTACTTTCGTTACTTATCCCATATGTATAAATTTAAGTCCTTTAATGCCTCCTCATTACTTGTTCATCTTAAGAATGACGACCTACTCTCACGTCATACCGTGTGACTTTTGTCCATCCACTGTTGATTCACCTTAATGGTGATCTATCATCTACCACTGATGACTTGATCTCTTATGTAACACTGCCGCTTGGGCTCACGTCTCATAAGGGACATCTGGAGTAATTAGGTTGATCCACTTAGGGGCGATACTATACTTCCATAACCGTATTTTATAGCATCCCAATATGACTCACCTTACATGGGTATTTTAATCCTGTATAATTCATGAAATCCTCTTCAAGTCATTACTCAATCGAAGGACAAACGTCATCCTTTATCTATCACAATCACACCTTCATTCCACTCTAGATGCTATTAGTCTTTAGATTCCTTTGAGTTCATTCATACTATGCTGAACTTTCTATAATTTAGAGAAACCATTAGCTCTTTTTTTTCATGGTCTTAATCTCGAGGACTTATCCATTCTCGTTACCTTTTTACTCATCCTTTCTCATCCTTACTCCTGTCACAAAACCTCGTCGCTTTACTATACTTTAGCTTACGACCTCTACGTATCTATTTATACTATTCACAATCTTCCTTCAACTTGTTTGCACCATAGATTCTCTTATGTTATTCTAGAACATCAAGCGAGACATCATATCGTCTCTAACTCTTCTTTACTCTCTTGGCTAGATCTCTCGATACCCAAAAACCATAGGCTGGAAGATATGCCACTGATGACGTCGCTATCATTCAAGGATATTAAATCCCCGCGCTTCTAGCCTTTTATCCGAAGTATGGACTATTCTCAACCTTCTGCTTTTGAGTATCTCGTACGTTGGTCGCCTTTACCTTATTTACCTTAAAGCCTCACATCACATCTTCTATCTCTTTCATGACCTCCCCTCCACATAGGTATAATTCACATCCACGTCTTGAACTTCTATTATAATACATGCACCTCTTTACATAATCTCATGAGAGCTTCATACTAACTTCTTATGAGGTTGGGACACTTCTAACTGGCTTTATCGTAGAGCCATTATAGAATATGGCTACTGCACTATCTCTCTTGTACCTCTGATATTAAGAGTGATTCTGCAATGTTCTCAATCAGGATGTCTATAACTTTCTGGGTCCAATAAGCAAACTCCTAATTTACTTAGTTGATGTAACTCTTTAGTTTCCTCTTCCTTCTGATTAGCCTTTATGTAGGCTTAAGATATTTTCCGATCTGTGGCTCATGGCATTTAGTTATTACTTTAGCCTTTCATGGATGCTATGGAAAACCATGATACAATCTTCTAATGATTCCATCCTTTGTCTATGACCTGGACCCAATTCCTTCTTTTAACTTATACCGGAGTCTTCTACAGCTGATCATTAATCGAATAATTCCTTTTGCTCCATTTTAGCTTTCTTCAAACATAAGCAATTGCTTTTCCTGGTCTTTTTTCCCCCTTGTTGCGTGCATACTTAGCTTATCTGAGTTCTCACGCATGCCGAAATTTTTGTGCAACTCATATGGTCTCGAATATTACTTTTGGTTTCACTCCCTACTCATTAGCCATGGTAGGTGCCACTTTCTTTTGTAGTACATACAATTTTGTAGTGGGACTGTTGTTACAAAATCATTTCCTCTTTAGGTCACTGTTCTTTGGTTGAAGCCTTCTTCCTTATTTCCTCACCTAGTCTTTCATTGTAGTACTTAGGGAAGACCTTCTAACTCTTGTAAAGCTGCAAGCTTATTACATCGCATACCCGATGGAATTCTTGATGTTCGTACTCACCTATAATTATCCGTAGTTCTTATCTTCACGCCCTTGTGCTTGTAGTGTTGCCTCTGAACTGATATTTTGACTGTCTCTCTAGTGGCACTCTCTTTTATTTCCATAATATTCATACGATACATTTAACTACCCCAACTCCTATCTGAATATTTCTCAAGGGTCACGATGTGATATTTGCGAGACTGAATTCCCCATATTGGGGTTCACTCTGTTTATCTTGCACGATCTATTGATTTGTCTGTATCCTCTTATCTAGCCATAACTAGACACTTCCTGAATCAACTACTAACTGCTCATTGGCCCATTCTCATATTAATATTCCGCGTAATCTTTCTTGGGTTATTTCCTTTGTCTTAACTTACCTCTCGCACTGGTTCCTTATTAATCAATAACATCTCGGGCAAGAACCCTTACTTCCTCTCCTTGACATCGTGTTTGCATAATGCTCTGGTATCGTAGCATATCTGTAGGCTTTGAATAAGTGCAATCTCATCCGTTTTTCATTTTATCGCATTCTTCCTTTACCATTCCATAATTACTAGAACCACTTAATTCCGACTTAATGCCACATCACTCCATATTCTCCCCCCTAGGGAAGTACTAATATTTAGCGCTATGACAATCTACCTATAGATGCTTTACCTCTTCATAATTGGTGTCTTCTCACACTATCGATGACCCTTACTCGCCTTGCGGTAATCTTTCTGTACCAAGGATAAGGAAATTCCTTATTCGCGCGGGTGGCACTTAGTGTAACTGGCACACATAGTCCCTTAAGCTTAACTTTACTCACATTGCTTGCTTTAGGGAAGCGTCTTCCTGAATAACCATTCTCAAAATTTCTCATGAATCTTCTTCTGTTGTCCATTCTATTATCGCCGTAACAAAATCCAAAACTCTCATGATGCCGACTTTTATCCAATCACTCAGTCCCTAATTCACGTTTAGTTTGTCTTGTTCACCAACCCGTACTGACTTCTATTATTCTGGGGTCTAACTTTTCCTTCCGGTTGTTACGTTAGAGTCACGAACTTATTTCTTGAAGTGAGGATATGACTTCATGGCCTATACTCTTTTGTTGTCTCCAGGCCTGTCACTTCTCGTCTTTTCCTTCTTTTGACCTACCGTTGTCATCCATGTATCACATCTTACTCTTAATGCTTCATTAGCTTTCTTCTTATTTCTGCTAACATTTTTGTCTATCACTTTATCTGAAAACTTCAACAAGATATTCTTTTGCTTTTAGCTCCCTTTTGCTCCATCCACTGGCTCTTCGGGTTGTCTAGCATTATCTCTCTACTAAAGACGGGGGCCATACTAAGATAATATTTATCTCTTCCAGGCTTCCATTGCCCATATTTGTGGTACTCATACCTGGATGTACTATTTTAGAGTGCACCATCTGGGTGTCTCACAAGGAGATTTATTAGCACATTTCTAATATCCTTCAGAAAGGTAAACTAACACAAACAATTCATCCACCCTTTTGGGTTACTCTAACCCCAGCCGGATCCTGATATCCCGTCCTTTTCTTGAACCATATCTGTTAGCTCCTATAGGGCATAACTAAGATCGACGTAGCCAATTGTGCATACCTCTGTTACTGTTTAATGTAACTCAAAAAGCTTATATTTCTCTGCCTGAATTGTAAATACTGTTAACCTTCATTAACTGGGCGCCTCGTACCTTTCTTTATCTTGCTTCTTTTGCTTGTTGAAACTTGTATTTATCTTCTGAATCTTCCATTGTCTTTCACCATAAAGGTAGATAGGTATTCTTGCCTCAAGGCTTATTATCAAGAGGCTTACATATCTTAGTACACACATGATCTACTGAAGACCTTATATTTACTTATCATAAGCATCATGAAAAATCGAGTACCTCTAACTCAACGCTTCCATAGTCACATTCAATGTCTTACCAACTATCTTTCTGGATGTAGGTATCGTCTTATTACTAATAAAATAGAAGCTAGGAATTTGAATTCTTACAACTGAGCTCTACCACACGATCTAGAGTAAGAAGAAAGAGTGACAGTCCTAAATGTCCTGTAGCCTCCTGCTTATAGGTGTGGTGCATGACACACCCATAAACAAGACTCTACTAGACGCGGCTTGTGGACTCCCTAGACAGAACTGCTCTGATACCACTTTTGTCACGACCCAAAGCGATGAGCCGCGACACGCACCCGGTACCTTACTCAATCGAGTACCAACATAATGTATCTTTTCTTATCATACCATCATAGATAACTGAGCCGGAGAGGCTGCCGTGAGATAGGTGGAATACAATATATAATACCAACTTATACACAAGGCATATGGGCCTCTAAGACCAAAATAACAACTCGTACACTGAACATAGGCCGACAAGGCCATACAATATTTTACGTACATGACATCTGTCTACAAGCCTCTAAGAATACATAATTGTCATAAAGGTCGGGACAGAGCCCCGTCATACCAAAAAATACACATCTAAATCATACTGACCAAACAAGCAACTCCGGAGCAAATGGAGTATACCCACATTTTTTGCTGAGCTGATCGCCTACTTGGAGGACCCTCGACCTGTCTATCGAGACTTGCAGGCATGAAACGCAGCGTCCCTCAGCAAAAGGGACGTCAGTATAAATAATGTGCCAAGTATGTAAGGAATAAAAATCAGTAAATAATAGACACGAGAGAAACATGGAGTAAAAGACTCGACATGTATGTTTGCATAGCTCTATGAATCATTTCATTTTTATAATGTCATGCATATGTGTATAAATGTCATATCATACATAGACATATGCATTCATAACATCATCAAGCCTCTGAGGGAATCCCATCATATCATTTCGTCCACTCTAGGCAAATCATCAACGTATACCAGCTGATCAGGTGGTGGTGCGTATATAACGCCGTAACCTTTTTCCCATATCCCATATAAATATAATATACATATATACGCTTATATAACGCCATCTGGTCATGGGTTAATGTACATGTATAAATGCATGAAATGCATAAGAAATACGTTAATAAGATTTTCTCGGAATGCCATAAAAATCAATATGACTTTTGGATAAACTTTATCAAATGCATATTTTTCTTAGACCTGTGAACAGAAGATATAATAATAATTCACATGGAGAATCAAGAATATAGACACCCCTAATATTTCTATGAATAGAGTCATTTATGAAAGTTGTGTATTTTGCTCGTTTCATTTGTATTATTTGGATCATGCTAAAAAAAGAAAAAAAGGGATAGCCTTAACATACCTGGGTCGATTCTCTTGACAACCCCTCTAACGCACGTTAATTGCGACAAAACACGTGACATCAAGATCGGAGTAGGGAAAAATCCGTATGATATTCTTGAGAAAGATTGCACCGTACTTCCTTATAATTCCAAAATCTCACGTTGCTTAAGATGCTATGAAATCTTGTGGAATTTCCATGAAATCATGTTGAATTTGTTGAAAATGCTAAACTTTCCATTACTAGGTTAGATAAGTCTAATTTTTGAGTTGCATTTTTGAAGACTAACGTTATTGATGAAAGACTTCTTAAGTCTTAAGATGCCTTATGATGTGGCCCCACTTTAGGAATAATTTTGCCACCAAATTTCTTAAGGTGACACCTATCTTAAATGACTAATGAGTCATTAATTAGAATAAAAGGGGGCTACCACGTTGTTTACACTTTGAACTCATCCAAAGACCTTAGTCTTTACCCAAAGACTTTAATTAATCCACCACTTATTATTAATTAACTAGGTAATGTTCCATTACCCATAATTAACCAATTACCCATATAACTAAGAATTATCTCTACTTACTTAAAATATTACTCACTTTTAACATACTTTATACACCTTACTATCATGGTCATGTGGTACCTTGTATGACACTAGTCCATAAATACCGAGTATTTTAGCTTGGGCCGTATTTTATCCCAACATGTCAAACTTGGACGAAAATTTATTTTCTTTGACTTGCTTCCCCTATCACCTTCACGAATTTACTCATCACTTGTTTGAAATAGCATAATGCTTATAATCTCAAAATAATCCCATTCTTGAACTTATGTTGATTAACTTACGACGAAACTTTAACGTACGAAAATGCAAAATGTAATATCTCATTCCGAGCTTATATCAATTTACTTATGGAATACTTCCATGTACAAAAATATGGGGTGTAACATACCCAATAGCCTAGCCTCACCCGACTCAAACCAACCCACTGGAGACCGATACCGTCTCCCATATATAGCCTCATGCGGAGACATCCGAATGCTTGACTGGTAGCTGTTATTGTAAGCAAACTCCGCGAGTGGCAGAAATTGATCCCAAGAACCCCCAAAATCAATGACACAAGCGCGTAGCATATCCTCCAATATCTGAATAGTGCGCTGGGACTGTCCGTCCATCTGAGGGAGAAATACTGTGCTTAACTGAACCTGTGTACCTAATTCTCATTGTACTTACATCCAAAACTGTGATGTAAACTGCATGCTAAGAGTTGTTCCTAAACCATCGAATCACTATTCCACCTTACCACATACATACCCGTGGGTGATCTCACGCCAGCCTATTCTATATAGGCCTGACAACACAACACAATTGATGATCATTACTTTAACCTTAGTTCGTAAAACTTATAACCCAATTTTCAAGATCCATATTTTCTTACAAGACCCGAGTCTATAAGTTTGAACAAGCTGTATCAAGCCATAACTATAACCCCAGATCTAATCGCATAACATACGACACAACTCGCATACTTGCAACCCTATTCTCGATCACAGTAACTACTCAAAACCAACCAAGTACTAGTAGAAAACCCCACATTCAACAGAACCTCGTTCCAAAACCTTCGTACACCGCCGATAATGAAAAAAATATACAGGAACTCACAACCACCAACCAAATCAACAGGTCATGGAGCTTCCTTTGTTCAACAAGTACCATAGCCAATTATTTAAGCCGAATTTTAAATTATTCTCCAAAATACACCGTAATCAAACATGATAGTACCTATTCTAGGTCAAATGACCTTATATTCTCAAACACAACTATTCCACAGACATGCCACACCAATATAACTCAAGCCAAACTCCGCAATCCATGTACCTAAAAATGGAAAATGTCTCAAAGAAGAGAATCGTTTTGCAGGTTCAACAAGCACCACCACAACCGCAATGTTATGAGCTTATCATATATAGTAGAACTAACATACACAAATCTAATAATAGTAGCCAGCTCTCCTAAAGCTCACATTAACATTACCCGCAGGGACAACTCACGTGCTATAGTATCAATATCTGGACCCGCACGAACAATTCACGTGCCAATAATATCAGTACATGGATTCGCACGGACAACTCACGTGCCAATAACATAATTCTCCTGGCATGGTCACAGGCCTCCGGTCCGATCATATCATACAGGAGCAATCAAATAAGTACACATGAATCACCGTAACTGATCCCAACTTCATCACTCGAATGACTAACACATCTTTCATGCACGATCATCCCACGAGGAATACTTTCATAATTCTTCCGTGCAACAAAGCATTAATTTGAATGTCATTAGTCTATCAATAAGGTGAGTACCACAATACCAATGAAACATTTGTAAGTCAAAACACAATGCGCCTATTGAAATGCGCACCCTTATTAGGGATTACCAACAGCCATAACATTCATCTAAATATCTGAAACTGACCATTCTATCCAGAATCCATGACCTTTCCTTCAGGAATGAACTGCCACCTTGTACATGTAAATTTTAATCCCGCACAACACACCACATCTATCATGCCATCATGTGACAAGCACAAGAATCTCGTTATCAACTCTGGGTAATTTGAAAATTACATACCTGGCCATTTAGAAACCTTCCTATTGCTTCCTTTTAGGAGAAAATCACAATACACAATACATTCCCCACACCGGTAGAAAATATCCAGTTCAAACCATGGTAGAAATCATCAAGAACACTTTGAAATCTATTTTCACCTAATCAAGCTATCAGAACTAAATTTCTCTAGCTCGACCAAGCCACGCAGGTCACCAAACCCAAGAATATTGCCACCAAAACATCTGTAGAGCCTTACCACATCATAATTACCCTCAAGTTCACACTTCTCCTTGTCAGAATACTACGATCCTTACCCAAAGCTCACTACAAGACATCCTAACATAAAACGACACCGACTAAGGCCCATAAGCCACTGTATTCTTTTTAAACACTACAAAGTACCACAACTGAGACACCCACTCTGGAGGACCTTATGTGAATTTTTAAAAAGTTTCTCTTTCTTTTTAATACTGAAATATAGAATCCATAGTCATATAGAATTACTACAAGTCCCGATACCATCCAATGTAAGTAATCGATTCTAGCGATATACGAATCCGAAAAATTTTCAATTGCCATATATACATTTTGAATCCATTAGAACCTTCTCGAGAGTCACCCACATTACTCAAATATAAATTGCACCGCCCAAATGGGCCAAAAGACACATGCCCCCTTAGCACAACAATACCCAAAGAAGTAACCCTGCCTTGACTTCACTAATCAAATTCATACTTCGTCTGCACAATATTCCTCAAAATAACAACTTAATCATTCCATGATTTTCATATTTTTCATAAAGTGAAATATAACCTGTATTCAGGAATTTCCTTACTCGAGCCATCCTCGATTTCAACCTCTGCAAGTCATACCTAATCCACAAGTATGCCTTAGACCAAAACCAATACAACACATAATCGTGCAATCAAATCGTAGATAGTAGACTCCCCCACTTGGCTCAAAGCCATATAATAAAATATCTGATAACTCACCATACCCATACTCTACTATTGTCATAATACCGCAGTCAATTCAACGAAAATGCTTCACGAGCTCAGGTAACACAAACCATAAAGTATCTCAATCATCCTCTAAGCTCGCATTTATTCTCTTGACAGTCAAGTCAACTTTCTCACCAAGATTCAAATTCAAATCTCAACACATACACTCCGCTGGTAAAAACGAAACTGTCCGCTCAACATTATAAGGAACACACCTACGTAGATTACTCTGCAAGAGATAACCCCCTGCTTAGCCTCAAATTGGCATCTTGTTATACTCTTTCGCAGCCACAATTACTACGCAATCACTTAATCTTCTTAAGTCCAAACTCATTAACAAGACATGAGAATTTAATTTATTCCACAATTAAACAACGTTAAAGATCCTTCAATATACTCACAACTCGATACTATACGTCAAATCAAGATAGAAATCAAATACCCCATAGCAAAATCTTGAGTCACAAGTAAAATTTATTCGTCACATTCAACCTATCTGAACACATCCCACAGTCATATTATACTCATCATAAGCCATTCGACCGCTCATCAAGCCATGAATTTCCACTCATAGGGACACTACCGGTCGCATAAGTCCAAACGCACAAGTTCTCACAACCGAAACTACCGAGCTTAAGCTGCGGTCTAACCTTGGCCTCAAGTCCTCCAGACTGGACCATCACCAAAACATAGAATACTCATCTCGAACCTCGTTCATGGAATCACAAGTCGGCGATGCACAACTGATACCGAGCGCTCACATGCACACATGAATGCGTGGAGGGAACCCAAAGAGTTATGCTTCAAGCCGAATCAATTACGCACAACAGAATACAAGAAAGTAAAATATTTCTAAGGGTTCGGCAGCCTCTCGAAGATAAGTACAGACATCTCCGTACCGATCCGCAAGACTCTACTAAGCCTACTCATGACTCGTGAGACATATGTAAACCTAGGCTCTGATACCAACTTGTCACGACCCAAAATCCTAACCTGTCATGATGGTGCCTATCTCAGTACTAGGCAAGCCGACAACATTAATAACCCACATTTTTCTTTTAAGTTTGTAAACATAATAATTTGAATTTAATAAAAAACCTCATAATTTCAGATACAAATACACTCCCAAATTCCGGTGTCACCGAATACATGAGCATCTAAACATTACAAATCTGGAAAATATGGTCTATAATAGTCTGAGACCAAATACAGTAAACAAGAAGATAGGGAAGGGGAGACAAGGTCTGCAAAACAGAGGAGCTACCTCTGAATCTCCGGAAAAAAAATTAACTGTGCTAAAGAATCAACACCCACTGTGTCCGGGATCACCTGGATCTGCATACGAAGTGCAGGGTGTAGTATGAGTATAACCAACTTCGTAAGTACAAAAATAAATAAAGAACTGAAGGTAGTGACGAGCTTCACGGCTAAGTCCATCCAACATAAAAGGGTAGGCATACTCTCAAGTTCATTATTAAAAATTCCACAGTAATTTCATATCAACTTCGACTGAAACAGAAGATAATGTCTTTTAGAAATTTTCCAAAAACAGTGATATATGACAACTGAAATGTAGAAATAATGAAATCAATGCATCCTCTCAGAATAACAGTCACCCAGTCCTCCCATTCACTCCGACCTCACAGTCACTCATTCTTCACAGTCATTCAGCACTCGACACTCGCACTAAGTAGGTACCTGCGCTCGCTGTGGGTGTGTACAGACTCCGGAGGGGCTCCTTTAGCCCAAGCGTTATATCAAGCCAATCATGGCATATAACAATGAAACATGCTGCGGTGCGCAGCTCGATCCCATAAATATCCTCACAATTAAGCCCTCGGCTTCACTCAGTCATCAACCTCTCTAGTCTCTCGGACTCAAAATGTCATGAAAATTAGCCCAAAAATGATAATATAATGTATCAATAAATAGCAATTGAGACTGAGATATGATATGAAATGAATGAACATGAGTGAGTGTGAAATTATAATTTGAACATATAATTCAACCACAGAAATGACCCCAGTGTGTACCAATAATAACAACATATGTCTAAGCTTGATTTTTAATACGAGTCTCACCTCAATTTTCTCTAACACATAGAAAATATACTGATATCAACAGATTATTCAACTACACAATTCTATGGAATTTGACCAAGTCATAATTCCTACGGTGTACGCCCACACGCCTGTCACCTAGCATGTGCGTCACCTCAAAACCAATCATATAACACATAATCTGGGGTTTCATACCCTCAGGACTAAATTTAGAACTGTTACTTATCTCAAACCGTGTAATTCTTTATTCTGCTATGCCTTTTCCTCGTTAATTGGCCTCCAAACGCCTCGAATCTAGCCACAAATAATTCGATTCAGTCAATAAAATTTATTGGAATTAATTCCATAAGAAAATACTAATTTTCCAACAAAATCCGAAATTTAGCTCAAAATTTGCCCGTGGGGCCCACGTCTCGGAACCCGACAAAAGTTACAAAATCCGAAAGCCCATTTAACCACGAGTCTAACCATACTAATTTTACCTAAATCCGACCTCAACGCGACCTCCTAATCTTCAAATCTTATTTTCAAATCCCTAAGTTCAAATCCCCAATTTACACTCAGAAACATGTAATCTAGTCGGATTATTCAACGATAATTCAATATTATGGAGTAGAAATGATCACAAGTGACTTACCTCAAGATTTCTCGCTCAAAAATCACCTCACCCGCTTTTGGAAATGTAAAAAATGACAAAATTTCTCAAACCCTTCTGTTTTGTACACGGCCCAGTGCTTTCGTACCTGCGGCTCACTAAGCTGCTTCTGCGGCCAAGATGCCACTTCTGCGGAACATAGTCCGTATCTGCGGACACGCTTCTGCGAGGAGCTGCCCGCTTTTGCGAAGCTGCCTCACCAAGCGCCCTTGCGCTTCTGCGATCAAACGCCCGCAAGTGCAGGGCCACTTCTGCAATCGAAGCCCCAGCCACGCCTGGACGCATCTGCGATGGAAGGCTCGCTTTTTCGAGCTCGCACTTGCGATGGAATTTCCGCAGGTGCGTTTACATCAGATGGCAGAAACTTTTAGATTTTCTTCTAAGTCCTAATTCGATCTGTTAACTATCTGAAACTCATCCGAGACCCATGGGATCTCAACCAAATATACCAACAAGTGCTAAAACATCATACGAACTTAGTCGAGCCTTCAAATCATATCAAACAACGCTAAAACCACGAATCATACCCCAATTCATGCCTAATGAGCTTTGAAACTTCCAATTTCTACAAACGACGCCGGAACCTACCAAATCACGTCCGATTGACCTCAAATTTTGCACACAAGCTATAAATGACATAATTAGACATATTCAAATTTTTATAATTGGATTCCGATCCCGATATCAAAAAGTCAACCCCCCGGTCAAACTTCCCAAAAATTTAACTTTCGCCATTTCAAGCCTAATTCCACTACGGACCTCCAAATAATTTTTCGGATACGCTCCTAAGTCCAAAATTACCATACAGAGCTATTGGAATCATCAGAATTCAAATTCGAGGTCATTTACATACAAGTCAACATTCGGTCAACTTTTCTAACTTAAGTTTTCAATTATGAGACTAAGTGTCTCATTCCACTCCGAAATCCTTCTGGACCCGAACCAACTAACCTGGTAATTCATAAAACAACTGTAAAGCATAACTTGAGCAGTAAATAGGGGAACGAGGTTATAATACTCAAAACGACCGGCCGAGTCATTACAATAGAAAACTTCAGATTTGATTTCTAAAGTTGCATTGAAGAGATTGAACTGCTTCAGATTTAAATTTTTGAAGTTGCATTTGAAAGATAGAAGAACTTCAGATTTGATTTTTAAAGTTGCGTTGAAGATGAAAATGCCTCATTCTCAAAAACTATTTTTTCCCGTTTAACCAAAATTTGGACACCAAAAGTTTGGTCATTTAGCACTTTCCTGTTAATTTGAATAAGATAGATACTATTTTTGCACTTGAAAGCTAGAAAGTCGGAATACCATATCCCTTAAGTCCAATAATCCAATGTGGAAACGTCACTCTCCAATTTAGATTTAGTAGAGTATCGAAGAATATTTTGAATAACCAGAATAGCATCACAAACTCTTTTAAGTAGAAGAATGCAATCTTTGGAGCAGAAAGGCATCAGAATGGAGTGGGATTGACCCAAAGGATGTAGTTTCCATTTCTGAAACCAATCTCTTTGAAAAGCTTGGCCTTCAGAGTTTTATCAATCTCTCTACGAATTTCTACAACAGTCCATCCAAAAGAACCCAAAGTTTGAAAGCTTTTGTTTAATTGAATTGGCTAGTATTCTGAGTTCAGCTTTATATTACCATCTTTGTTTTTATTTATTTATTAGATTTAACTTATATACACAAATAGTTTAAAGAAATTTATACACTATCATGTCACTTTTACTTATTTTAACAGGTAGCCCACCTTATGAAAATTTGACTTTTCTTTTTTGGGGATTGTAGTCTGTAGATATATTTTGGATGCTTTAATAGTATAAGAATTACTTTACAATATAGGTATATTGGGGTTGATTGGATGGTTAATATTCACCTTCTTTTCCTCAAAAAAAAGAAAAAAAAGAATAGAGAGCTACCATCTTATGTTTTACCCTTCTTGAGGGGATACGTTTTACTCCTTTTTTGGAATTGAAATTAGTGTGTATGATGATGAAGAAGAGTAGTTTCGTTCAACTTTCGCTAATTCAAGTAAAGAAGATGCCATTAGGAATCAATATGAGTTTGCCTAATTTGTACTCTCAGAGGAAAAGTAAGCTAGGGTTTCTTAAAGACCATTTTTCCTATCCTTGTTTATACCAAGTTTCAATTTGCCAATGGTAGTTACTAGTTACAAGTTACATTGTTCCAGTAAGGATACTTCTATGCACATATATAGTTCGCCTTTGTAATAGTTAACATTTGTTTGAATTTGCAGGCACATTGCATTCTTTCTGGTAGCTGGAGTTGAGTTAAAGAATCAAAACAAATTAACAGGATGTAAGCATTGCAGCCACCACTAAGCTAGCTGCAGTTTAATTGACAATATTGATCAAAATACTCATGATAATGATGTGTAATAATGAATAATAGATCATATATCCTTTAAATTTTAGAACCTATTTCTGGATCTTTCAACTACAATATCATGAAGTCACAATGTAAAAATAGCATGGGCTAGCCAGTTTTCGGACTGGTAATTCAAAAATAATCATCGTTTGCCAAGTCATTGAAAAATAGCCACTATTTTGCTACAACACAGATCGGTCCAGCATAATATACTGGAGATTGGTGTACCTGTGTATGAACTTCCAGCATATTATGCTGGAACTCCAACGCGCGAAAAGTTCCAGCATAATATACTGGAGATTGGTGTACCTGTGTATGAACTTCCAGCATATTATGCTGGAACTCCAACGCGCGAAAAGTTCCAGCATAATATACTGAAGATTGGAGCACTTGTGTATGAACTTCCAGCATATTATGCTGGACCGATATATTATACTGGAACTCCAGTATATTATGCTGGAATATTTTCCAAATTTTGAACAGTATTTTTGTTAAGATTTATCTTTACATAAAAAGTGGCTAAATTTCGATTACTTTTGAAATTGTGACTATTTTTCAATTACCACTTGTAAATGTGGATATTTTTGAATTTCTCCCGGTTACAATGGGCTTGATGGATACCACGTGTTGGTTATTCAACCACATATTAGAAGAAAATCTTCACTTCACCAAACATGAAATCTCATGATAAACGAAGAGCTAGCAATTTAATTGAACAAAGAAAAGCATTTGACCAAGAAAAACACAAGAAATCTTAGGAAAGACTTCATTTGAACAACAAAATTTACAAATCTTTATTTACAAGCTGTTACAACTTTTTTTTTTGGAACTGAATAACTTTTATATATATATATATCATTCAAAAAATTACATCATTATAAAGGGAATCTGAGTTCTCTTGAGTAGTGGCAGCATTGTCTAGTATTATATCAATATTACAAACATCAGTTTTCCTTTTAAATATAATTCCTAGGATGTCTGCCCATACTGCTTCGTTTGCAAACATCGGAGGAACTTCCAAAAACTGAGTTCCTTAAAAAATATCCTTCCTAGCTCCTTCCTTGGCAAGGAGATCCGCTACTTGGTTCTGCTCCCGGTAGCTATGCCTTATTACTGAATTCCTCAGCTTCTCCATCATTGACCTGCATTTATAAATAATAGGGTTATAAGTCAGATTACCATCCCTTATCATGTTTAACACAGGTACATAATCAGTGTCTATCACAAGGGAGTGAACATTTGCTCAAGTGCAATTTTCAGTCTCTACAAAGGCCTTGTAACTCAGCCATTATGCTGGTGGTATGTTGTAGCCCCTTCATGTAGCCCATGATTCAATCTCCCCTACTATGTTTGAATACCCTTTCAATACCCCATATTTTGAATGTTGTACATGTAGGCCCATCAGTATTTAGTTTGTAAAACCCAGCATCAGGGCGCTGTCACTTAAGGTAAAGAATAGTCGTGTTAGGGGGTGTGATATGTTAGACATCCACATGGTAATATTCAATTGCCCTAGCAATCGTTTGGTTAACAGGGATGGGATTGTTTTTCTTTTCAATGACATTAGTGTTTCTGTTTATCCAAATACTCCAAAAGCAGAAGGAGAAGAGGAACTTCCAACTAATACAAGCATTCAAGGGTAATTTTTGAAGTTTATGTCATGTTTTCTCCCAGTTTTGCATAGTGAGGGATGAGGGAGGGAGGGCTGGAAAGCTAGTGCAGTTCAGCATCATATTTAGCCAGAAGTCTTTTACATTATTGCATTCAAAGAAGATGTGGTTGATGTCTTCCACATCCCCTCCACAGTAAGTGCAATTAGGGTTGATATTCAGCCCTGTGTTATGCAAGTATTTACTTGTAGGCAGTCTATTCTGGTGCATTAGCCAGGTAAAGAACTTAATCTTATTTGGAACTTGTAGTTTCCAGATTCAACTAAAGTGATCTTCCTGGACAAAATTGTGGATCATGCAGGAGTCAATGAAGGAATAGGCAGACTTGGTAGAGAACAACTAGTAGATGTAAGGTTCCATATCAGCTTGTCATCAGTCATGGCATTGAGGGGAATAAATGTGCTTTGGATGATGGTGGTAATGTCTTGAGGGATGGGGCAGTGGATGGAACTAAGATCCCATACCCCATTGCAGTATAGAGTATTGACTTTCCTGGTCAGATCAGCCTGTTGCTAAGGCCCTCTAAGGATGGATTTGAGTGGCTGTATTTTAGGGATCTAAATATTTTTAAGGAAGTTAACCATGTCTCCTTTGTGGAATACCCACCTGGAAGCTTTAGATAAAACCTTCCAACCTCTTGGACACACTGTCAGGTCCTAGTGTTTTCCTTGATCCTATTCCCAGTCCTACTATAGTGCTTACCCATGTGAATCCTAGTCCAAATAAAGTTAGTGTTGTTGTACAATCTCCAGGCCAGACTTGTATGGCTAGCCTTGTTCTTCATTTGGGCTTGTTGCAACCCCAGTCCCCCATGTTTTGGGGCTTAATGACAGTGTCCCATTTAATCATGTGCAGTTCTTTTTTTCTTGAGGTGGTTCCCCAGATGAAATTCCTCTGAACCCTATCAATTTGGTTGGTTATATGGGAAGACAACTTGATGTACTGCATTACATGGCTGGGGATGCTACCCAGACTTGATTTGGCTAGAGTGGTACGGCCAGCCATGTTAAGGAACTTAGTTTTCCAGCCTGCAATCTTAGTGTTGAGGCTGTCAAGAATAAATTGGAAGTCATTGATAGTGGGCCTTTTATGAAAGATGGGGAATTAATACCTAAAATAAAGTTGCAGTGGTTAGTCCAGTTCTTTTTGCAGTTGGCAAAGAAAATGACCTTAGACTTTTGGAAGATGATTTTCTGGCCAGAGGCATTATTGAATTCCTCAAGGGCATCTAAAATGGTTTCACAATTTTTCCTATTAGCCCAAGCAAACAGGGTCAGATCATCAGCAAAAAACAGGTAGGAAATCCTAGGTCCTCCCCTGCTTATACTGATAAGAAATCAATCTTTGTTCAATGCTGCATTCTCAATATTTCTAGAGAGCCTTTTCGTGTAAATAATGAGCAAACAAGGAGAGATGAGGTCTCCCTGCCTAATGCCTCTAGTTGGGATAAAATACCTCGTCCGGTCTTCATTTACCAGAATGGAGATGAAACTGGTAGTTAGGCAAGACATAATCAGAGTGATCAACCTATTGAGGAATTTGAAGAAAGAAGGGACTCTTATGAAGGACCATTCTATTCTATCAAAGGTTTTTTCTAAGTCAATTTTTAAGATCATGTTAGCATTCTTCCCTTTTATTTTCTAAAAGTGATTTATATACTCCTGGACAACAATTGCATTGTCAGCAACCCCCCATTAGCTAGAAAGTTGATCTGGGTTGGCCTAATGATTTTGTGAAGGACATGCTTAATTCTGTTGACAATAATCTTAGTGATAAGCTTGTACATGGTGTTGCACAGTCCTATAGGTCTGAGATTTCTTAACGTAGTCGTATTAGGACATTTTAGGATCAGGCAAAGATAGGTTTTGTTCACTACAGAAGGCATAGTGCTAGAGGAGAATATTGATAGACATTAGTTGTTCATCTGATTATATAAGATTTACCAATATTTTTGATAGAAGAAGGGGTGCATCCCATCAGGCCTAGGGGATTTCATGGGTTTGAAGGAATTTATGGAACATTTGATCTCATATATCCTTAGGAGGGAATCCATGGTTGCCTGATCTCTGCTTTCTAGGACATTTATTCTATCCACATTGTGGGAAAACTGCCTATTGGAGAAATGATGATCAGCGGTGAAGATCTTGGTGAAGTAACTCAGGATGGCCTCTTTAATGTGGTGGGGTTCTTGGATAAGATTACCTATTTCATCTTTCAAATTAAGGATCATGTTTCTCCTCCTTCTATTAAGAGTTGATGTGTGAAAGAATTTGGTATTAGCATCTCCCTCACTCAGCCAATTTAATCCTAGATTTCAGCTTTCAGAAGTCCTTTTCAATCTTTAGAATGACATTTAATTCATGTAGGAGATTAGTTTCTAACTCCTGAAGGAAGCTACTAAAGGGATATGCATTGGACTTTTAGATGCCAGTTAGCCTAGCAAGGATATGTTTTTTCCTACGGAATATGTTATCAAACACATGCTTATTCTAGATGGTTACCCTACTTTTAAATTTCTCAATCGCTCTAAAGATATCATTAGCATTTGAGAAACTATCTTGCACAATTGGTAGGAACTCAGGGTAGTTGCACCACATTAATTCAAACCTAAAGGGTCTATTGTGTCTAGTTTGGTACTGGCTCAGAATATTAAGGAGGAGAGGACAATGATCAAAATGGGTTCTAGGGAGATGGGTGATAGAAGATTTCGAAAATATTTCTATCCACTAATCAGTTGAAAAACACCTATCAAGCCTTTCTAGGATCAAAGCATGCCTCCTAGTATATCTTTTATTAGTCCAGGTGCATTTAGACCCTTTGAAGCCAAGATCCACAAGCTTATATTGATTAAATAGTGTTAGAACCTATTGCTTCTGCTGATATTCAAACCGTTCCCACTCTATTTATCCTAGATTTTAGGATTTCATTAAAATCCCCCCCTCCAACTAGCCAGCTACCTTTATAAACCGATGCTAAATCTTCTAAAACCCCCAAAGCCTATTTCTATCAGTTACTAGCATAAATAGCAGAAAAGATCCAATTAGAAGAGTAGAGGATTACCTTCACCATGGCATGAATACCTTGAGGTATGGTGGACTCCTCCTTAAGCTTGACAAGATCATTATTCCACATAAGCACAATGCTACCAGCTTGGCCAATGGAAGGGGTTTGGAATTGGGAATCAGCCATCCTAGTCTCAAGCAAAACCAGCATAGCAGGGTTGTGAAGCTTCACCATTGAGGCATAGTGTCTGAGGAATTCAACACTATTTTCACCCCTAGCATTCCATATTATGAAGATCATTAGGGGGCCTTCCTCTTGGTTCTATTCCCCTTGCCCACAGGGGTTGGCTTCATTATATCCGCCAAAGGGTTTAGGATACTGCTGAGTTCCCTGAGTTTGGAGATGAGGGCACTCGGAGTTCTATTTTGCAACTTATTAACTTTCTGGGGCACAAAACAATAAGCATTTCTCCCAACTGCTCTTTGAACTCTATCTCTAGAGGCTCATGCATAAGAAAAGCTTTTGTCTTTGGGACCCCTAGCTTTTCTATTATGCTCTCCAGATCCACATTGGATTCTCTGAGGTAGTCGAGGGTCCTATTGATTTCCCTGCCCAGTTGCTCGATGGGGGAGAGTGGGTGGGAGGTTGGTGGGGGTATTTGAACTACTGGTAGCCAGAGTGTGAAGGAGGGTGATGAGGTGGGGTTTTCCAGATTCATGAGTGAGAAGAAGGGAATTGTCTGGCAAAACTGACCCATGAGGTTGTTGATTTCCTCCATTGACATGGATTGTTGGTTCCCCATATATTGTGCTTGGAGTAGTGTGGACATCCACAACTGGTGTCCAAAGTTTGCCAGACCCTGGTGGAGCAGATGGGTCACAAGGTGAGCTAAGTAACGTGGGTTTTGGATGGTAATCTCCATAGGGACTGACCCTATCATCATTTGGAGATTTTGCCTTTGTCCCTGCAATACCATTTCCAACCACGATTCCGGGGTATGTTCCGGTGGTAGTGGAGTGGAGGAGATCATGGGTGTATGAGTGGCTTGAGGTTAGGAATTGGAGTTTGGGTATTCCATAGTTGGGTTCTTCTTCGTAGAATCTACTGGATTTGTTTGGAGAGTTTACCTTACTAAGAGGAGTGTGGCTATAAGCCATCTCTTCTCTGTTGGGTTCTGTGTTATTGGATTTTGCTTCTGGAGTCGATCTTGTAGGATTGACAAGCAGTGTCATCTCATTAATAGCAAAGGGCGATTGATTTGTTGTATGTACTCGATTACCTCTACTAGGAGAGAAACATGCGGAGGAAGAAGTGGGGCGGGTTTATATGTAGCAATGGTGTATGATCGGTAATGTGCTCCTCCACCATCGAGTGAATTTGGGCTGTCAGAGTATCCTTTTGTAAAAAAGGAGATGCTCTTATTTTGTGTAAGAGTACCCGATTTTTGGGGGGTGGGGGTGGGGGACACAAAATCAAGTCCAATGGTAGAATCTTTATTTCCCTATTAGTATCAATCTTTGGATTTTCAGGGTTGGTATATTTCACCAAAAAGGCCTCTTTTGGAGATGGGTCGGGGTTGGAGAGATGCCTTTTCGTGCTAGTTAATTTGCATGTGGGGAGCCTACTAGTTTGCCAAGGCCCATGTTTAAGGTTGGGCTTCTATAATTTTGGGCCACATTTGGCCTCATTTCCTTTTGTTTCCTATTGCCCGCCCTTTGGAGCCCATTTGGCTTTCCTGATCAAAATTGTTTTGTGCTATGGGAATGGATCCCATGGCATTGTTGGGTTGCAGATCAAGAAATGTACCTGATGCGGCACTGAACCTTTTTACCTGTGTTTGGCTTGCCTCTACCGATGTTCCCTTGGGGTGTCGTTGTGCACGTTTATTTTTGCGGATGCCATGTTTATTCTTTGTGAATGGAACTGTTCGCCATTGGGACTCCTCATCATGTATTTTGGCCTTACTGGTTTTTGTGTTGGTGGGCTCTAGCTGGTAATTTGGTTCTTTGGGTTTGGGTAGGAAGTAATAGCTTCTTGACGTATGACTCTCTCTCTCACATCCCTTACATAGGATTCATTCTCCCATATAGAAGTTGGTTGTAGGTGCCTATGGTTATGGCGGTGGTAACCGGGATTTCAAGAGAAACTTGAATATATATCCTACCATACCTTCTACGAAGGGTAGATGATTGCCAACCTGCTCTAGGATAGATTTGTCGATGTAACGATCCGACCGGTCATTTTGAGAGTTGTATCCCCTTTCCCCTATTTACTTTTCATTTTTATGCTTTACAGTTGTTATGTGACTTATCGGGGTAGTTAGTTTGGTACCGGAGAAGTTTTAGAATGAATTGAGATACTTAGTCTCAAGGATAAATACTTAAGTTGAAAAGGTTGACCGGATATAGACTTATATGTAGACAACTTCGAAATGGAGTTTTGATGGTTCCGTTAGCTCCATTGGGTGATTTTGGACTTAGGAGTATATTCGGATTGTGATTTGGAGGTCCGTAGTGGAATTAGGCTTGAAATGGCAAAAGTTGGAAATTTGGAAGTTAGACCGAGAGTGGACTTTGTGGATACCGGGCTCAGATTAGGGTTCCGGGAGTTGGAGTAGGCCCGTGGTATCATTTGTGTCTTGTGTGCAAAATTTGAGGTCAATCGGACGTGATTTGATAGGTTTCGGCATCGTTTGTAGAAGTTGGAATTCTTTAGTTTTCACTACGCTTGAATTGGGGTGCGATTTATATTTTTGATGTTGTTTGATATGATTTGAGGGCTCGACTAAGTTCGTATCGTGTTTTAGGACTTGTTGGTATGTTTGGTTGAGGTCCCGGGAGCCTCAGGTTGATTTCGGATGGTTATCGGATCGAAAATGATACTTAGTGCATTGCTGAACTAGGAGCCTTCTGGTGTGATCGCACCTGCGAGGGTCTTGGCCGCAGGTGCGATGCCGCAGGTGCGGAGCTGGGCTGGCTGGCCTTGGGTAGGACACAGGTGCGAGGAGTAATCCGCATCTGTGAGCCCGTAGGTGCGAGCAAGGCTCCGCAGATACGAAGAAGAGGGGCGTAGGCTGCCTTCGCAGAAGCGGATCATGGGCCGCAGAAGCGCTTCGGTAGGTGTGAAACCTGGAGCGCAGGTGCGGACCCTGTGGACTTAAATGACTTCCGCAGAAGCGGAGGATTTTCTGCAAAAGTGATTCCGCAGGTGCGAAAGCACTGGGCAGTGTTTAAATTCGAGTGTTTCCGAGATTTTCTTCATTTTTTGACATTTCAAGCTCGGGCTTAGGCAATTTTTGAGAGGGATTTCGAAGGGATTCTTGAGGTAAGTCACTTGTGGTCTAAATCATTCAATAATTATGTTTCTCCATTGGTATTTCATCCTAGATTGTGTAGTTTTGAGGTATAATTTGGGAGTTTGAGGCTAGAGATTTGGAGAGTTTGATTTGGGGATTTGAATGATGATTTGGTGTCAGAGTTTAGTAAATGTTTTATGGTTGGACTCGTGGTTGAATGGGCTTTCAAATTTATGACTTTTATTGGATTTTGAGACGTGGGCCCGGAGCCGTCTTTTGAGTTGACTTTTGACTTTTGACTAATAACTTAGTATTTGTTTGTGGAATTGATTCCTTTAGCTCGTGTTGATTGTATCGAACTGTTTGTGGCTAGATTCAGGGCATCTGGAGGCCGATTCGCTAGGCAAGGGCGTGTTGGAGTAGGGATTTGTGCGGATTGAGATAAGTAACAGTTCTAAATTTGGTTATGAGGGTATGAAACCCTGTATTATGTGTCATGTGATTGGTTTTGAGGTGACGCACATGCTAGGTGATGGGTTGTAGGCGTGCACCAGAGAAATTGTGACTTGGTCAATTCCATTGAACTGTGTAGTTGAATAACTTGTTGTTATCCGTAATATCTCCATGTGTTAAAGAAATTGAACAGCAAATCATATTTAGGCTATGTGTTGGTACTGTAGGGACCCACAGAGGTCGTGTTACATGTTGAATTATCTACTAAATTATTATTTTGTACTCAGTCGCAGTTTTACTTGCATATTATATCTCAGTCTCTGTTGTTCTTTATTGATACATTATATCACCACTGTTTGGGTTGATTATCATGATTATTGAGATCCCGAGAGACTGGAGAGGTTGATGACTGAGTGAGGCCGAGGGCCTGATTGTGAGGATATTTATGGGAGCGGGCTGCACGCCGCAACATGTTTTTATTGATTTATGCCATGATTGGATTGTTATGCGCTTGCGCTGAAGGAGCCCCTCCGGAGTCGGTACACCCCCAGTGAGCGCAGGTACCTACTGAGTGCGAGTACCGAGAGCGAGTGTCGAGTGTCTGAGAGAAATGAGAGATTGTGAGGAATAAGTGATTGTGAGGTTGGAGTGAATGGGAGGATTGAGTGACTGTCAGTTGGAGTGAATGGGAGTATTGAGTGACTGTCACTATGAGAATATGCACTTTATTTCATTACTGTTATACTTCAGCTGGCATATATCACTGTCATGAAATTTCTGAGAGATACTATATCCTGTTTCAATTGAACTTGGCATGAATTAACTGTTTTAGCTTTAACTTTATTGTATTTTGTGCAATTGTACTATATCCGTGAAGCTCGTCACTACTTTCAGTCCAATAGTTAGTCTTGTTACTTACTGAGTTGGTTGTACTCACACTACACCCTTTACTTCGTGTGCAGATTCAGGTATTTTTGGACACGGTGGGTGTTGATTATCTAAGCAGCTTGACCATTTTGGAGATTTCAAGGTAGCTGCACGGCATTCGCAGACCTTGACTCTCCCTCCCTATCTTTTAGTTTTATGTATTTAGTTTCACTTTTTCATAGATAGTATTTTTAGACTTGTGTTATATAGACGCTCATGTACTCGGTGACACCCCGGTTTTGGAAACTTTCGTATTGAGTTTTGACTTCCTATCCAGTTTATGAGAACTTTAATTATTCAAACCTATGTTATTTCACTGTTTACTTAAAAGTGTTGGAAATATTTTGAGGTGTCGGCTTTCCTAGTACCACGTTAGGCACCATCATGACAGGTTAAGTTTTGGGTCATGATAGTCGTAAAATTCTGTCGGCAAGTGTGGCAGTCTGATCCAAACTGCGGTTATGGATAGTTTTGATTCCACCGGAACGAAATTAGGTTCCCATTGGTACACATATAGAAAATGGTCCGATACAAACCATGACCCCTCTATTAGGATCTTGTTCATGCTTTCCTCTAGGTTGAACTTTACAATGAAACAATCCCAACCCAGATCGATAAGAACTAAGGGTTCAATTGACTTCCATAAGTGTGCAAGCTGTGCTCGCAGTACTTTGTGGTGAACTTTTTTCCCAAAAAGGTTTTACTATTAGGGAGTTTTTCCATAGGTGGTATAATCGGATTTTATCCTCACTTGTCAAGGGGTTTGGTATGTTCCCCGTATTCAACTCAAATACTGGGCCAGTTGACAGGGAATGTTTAAGAAGTAGAAGAACTCAGATTGTTTTCGAGTAGGATTTCCTTTAAGGAATCTTTTTGGGGTGTATCTTCCTCCATATCAACTTGGTGTGTTTTCAGTAGGAATATCAGAGGGTTCTGGTAGAATTTTGAGGGTTTGATTATTTGCCGGTAGTAGGGATGTGGTCATCTTGTGATGCTTATATACTACAAGCTGTTACAATTACAAAAGCTTAAAGGGGTAACAAATTTGCAATCACTGTGACCAAAATACCAACTAAATATTTCTAAATGGACAAACTATATATCACCCCATAAATTAAACTAGTGGTGCAAAAATAATTCTCTATAGAGTAATTATCCTATAGGTAGTTTAGATAATAGATTCACATTCACGTGGCCAGTATATGTAATGACTAGATTAGTAGTTTAAACTATAAACGAAAACAAAACGCAAATAGTCAGCCCACTCGTATTCTTAATTCTGCCTAGCCCTAAATTATCATATACACATAACCCTGAAATACCGTAGTCAAATCAATTAGATCCTCCGCTAAAAACAAAATATAAAATCCCTGAATAATTGAAAATAGGGAGAAATATTTGCACCTATAATTACAACAATATGGATAGTGAACGGATTCAGTGGGCGACTCCAACAGAAGATATACCAAAAATGGATAAGAGGACATTATCTATATGATTCATATCTAAAATTGATAAATATGTGGGAAGAGAAGTGACAAAACTATTTGCAAACTAGTCATGAAACCTGTTAAAGTTTTGATTCATTATAATAGGGAGTGGGATAGTGAAAACAATTTTACAATATTAGTGTTTATGGAGTTCTGCTCCGAGCATATTGTAGGTTTTCAAAGTTTGTTGATGAAATCAACAATCAACTGAATATCGACACAAACTTTTCATTGGAACTCAAATACTTCTTAAAAGATGGATATTCATCGATGGGCATAAATAGTGATATGACTTCGATTTTACCTCAATTTGATAAAATCAAACTCTGATGTCACTCAATACCCATTGTGTATTGCGTTGAAGGAGAAATCAAATTCTAGTAGTTGCTCCAATCTATTGTATGAGGACCTTCCGCGACTGCATCGCCAGTTTTGGACCTGATCCTTCGATTAGTAAATATTGAACACTTTTTTCCGACTGATTTTGGAGTTGTATATTTTGGATTCACATTCGAATCCTTCAAATCATCACTCATAACATCCAAAGGGGGGCATTTATTCGTTGTACTATGTATTTGTTTACTCTATGTTTTCTTTGAAACAAAATGAGCAAAGGCATGTTTCAGCATTATCACTAAAAAAGGTAAAAGTTTATCACATAAAGAAAGAGAGTGCAAGAAGGCAGAGAGAGAACTAGTTAATTTTAACTAACGTAGAGAGATATAGAACAAAAGAGAGATGCAAAGAGAGACATAAATTGATAGGAGACCTTTTTTGGATGGATACGTATATTTACAAAATCTTTATATAATCTCTTAATTTATGTAATTTAAATCAAGGTCCCTACAATTTTGTATAAGTAATTGAATGGCTAAAAAAAGTGAAGAAAATTGGAACGATGGTTAATATGGATTACAAAACTGAAATAACTTTATATTGAGTTTATATGTTATATGGGCTGCTAGTCCAGTTAAAGGGAAAAAACGCAAATAGCCATCCCACTAGTATTCTCAACTCTACCTAGTACCTAAAATATTATCTATGCAACCCTAAAATAGCGTAGCCAAAATCAATTAGATCACCGGATAAAAATAAAACATAAAATCCTTGAGTAACCGAAAATATGGAGAAATATTCGCTCGTAAAATTACGACAACATGGATAGTGAACGGATTCAGTGGGCGACTCCAACAGAAAATATACCAAAAATATGGATAAGAGGACATTATCTTCACGATTCATATCTAAAATTGATAAAAAAAAATTGGGGAGGAGAAGCGGCAAAACTATTTGCAAACCAGTCATGAAACTGTTAAAGTTTTGATTCAGTATAATGGGGAATGGGATAGTGAATTGCAGTTTTAACGTTTATGGAGTTCTGGTCCGAACAGTTTGTACGTTTTCAGAGTTTGTTGATGAAATCAACAATCAACGAAGTATCGACACAAAATTTTCTATAGAACTCAAATACTCCTTAAAAATGGATATCCATTGATGGGCATGGACAATGATATGAGCTATCGATTTTACCTCGATTTGATAAACCCAACTTTGACGTCACTCAATACCCATTGTGTATTACGTTGAAGGAGAAGCCAAATTCTGGTAGTTGCTCCAATCCAATGTAAGAGGACCTTCCGAGACTCCATCGCCAGTTTTGGACCTGATCCTTCAATTTGTACAAGTTGAATACCTTTTTCTGACTGATTTTGGAGTTGCATGTTTCAGATTCACATTGAAATCCTCAAAATCTGACTCAAAATTATCATTCATAACATACAAAGGGTTGCATTTATTTATTGTATTCTATATTCGTTTACTCTGCATTTTTTTAAAACAAAATGATCAAAGGCCTGTTTCGCCATTATCACCAAAAAAGGTAAAATTTTATCGCATAAAGAAAGAGAGTGAAAGAACGCAGAGAGAGAACTAGTTAATTTTTAACTAAAGTAGTGAGATATAAAATGAAAGAGAGAACACAAAGAGAGAGACATAAATTGATAGGAGACTTTTTTTGAATAGGTACCTATATTCACATAATCTTTCTGTAATTCCTTAATTTATATAATTTAAAATTAAGATCTCTACAATTTTGTCTCAGTAATTAAGTGGCTAAAAAAATAAAGCAAATCTGAACGGTGGTTAAAATGGATTACAAAAAGAAATGAGTTTATTTTGAATTTATATGTAATATGGGCTACTAGTCCAGTTAAAGAAAAACAATGCAAATAGCAAGCTCACTAGTATTCTTAACTCTACCTAGCACTAAAATATTATCTACACATAACATTAAAATAGCATAGCCAAATCAATCATATAATGACTCGACCGGTCGTTTTGAGCTTTAAAGATCCGTCAGTGGTTCGAGATTTTGAGTAGCTTCATATTGTGTATTATGACTTACATGCATGCTCGGATTTGATTTTCAGATATTTCGAAATAAATTTGGATGAGTGGTTCTCACTTTAGAAGTAACTTGAAAATATTGGCTGAGGTTTGACTTTTGTGAAAATAACCCCGTAGCGGTGTTTTGATAGTTCCGACAGGTTCGTATCATGGATTTGGGCATATGCCCGGAATCGAATTCGGAGGTCCCTAGGTTGTTTTGTTTTACCTAAAATTGGCAATTTAAGGGCTTAAAATTTTGATAAGTTTAACCGTAGGTTGACTTTATAGCTATCGTGTTTCGATTTTAGTTTTGGGACTCGAAATAAGTCCATCTTGTCACTTGAAACTTGTCTGCAAAGTTTGGTGTCATTCCGAGTTGATTTGATAGGAATCAGATGCGTAGTTGTGTTTTTGGAAGATCTTGAGTTTCATGTTGAATTCATGTGTTTTGAAGTCCGATTCATGATTTCGGATGTTATTTTGATAATTTGATCGCGCGTGCGAATTCATGTTGTGTTTTTAGACTTGTATTGATGTTTGGTTTGGAGCCCCGAGGGCTCGGATGAGTTTCGGATGCATATTAGAGTGTTGATAGAGTTTAATTTTGCTGGTTTTTTGCACAGGTGCCTCAGGTCTTGCATTTGCGAGTTTTGGATCGCAATTACGATGTTAGGCCATATGGGGCGCCTGAGGGGAGCTGGTTCGCATTTGCTACCTTCTTGGTCGCATTTGCGAAGGTCCTACGTTCGCAATTGCGAACTATTAATCGCATTTGCGATGACAACAGGAATGGGAGGGCTTTCGCTTTTGCGATTGATTCTTCGCATTTGCGGGGTTTGCATTTTCGAACCCCAGGTCGCATTTACAACACCTGCGACTGGAAAAAAAGCTGAGGGACGGGATTTTAGCCACATTTTCATATTTTGAAATCCTAGACTCGGCATGAAGAAATTTGGAAGAGGGAGTTTGATCTACAAACTTTGGGTAGGTAATTCTAATCTATTTCTAATCCTATTCCATCATTATATCTTAAATTTTAACATCAAAATTATGTAAATCAAAGTGAAAATTTGTGATACTTTCTCAAGGTTTTGAAAAATAAGAATTTGAGTTTTGAGAGTCGATTTGGATTTGAATTTTGAAACTAATCATATATATTAACTCATAGGGTCATGGGTAGTCGGAATCTACCTTTGGACCCGTGTTTTGACCGGGCGGATACCAGATTGACTTTTGAGGAATTGTGTAAAGATCATAGCTTTATTCATTGGAATTGATTTTTCTTGCATTAATTGATGTTATTAAGTTGATTTTCGTTAGATTTGTGCTGAGCGGAGATGAATTGTGAAGAAAAAGCTATTTTTGAGAATTGATTGAGGGATTTTGAGATAAGTATCTTGCCTAACGTTATGTGGGGGAACTACCCTGTAGGGATTGATTTGTTGGCACTATTTGAACTACGTGAAAGACATGTGCCCAAGGTGACAAGTGTGTACATGATTTATATATGAAAATTTGACCATTTAGACTCTTAGGTTCTTATGTACATTAAAATAAAGTTGTCTTATCATGTTAAATCCTCCAATACTAAATTTACCCTTACGTGTCTTATTTGAAGTTGATCAATTCGTGTTCTACCCTTGTTGCCAAATATACTCTTATATGCCTTAATTGAAGTTGTTGCCTCTTTTACTGCCATGTTATCTCTTTCGTAATTGCTTAACCTTAAATGAAGTTATTGTTATCTCTTTCGTAGTTGATTATCCTTAATTAAAGTTATTGTTATCTCTTCCATAGCTGATTATCCTTGATTGAAGTTATTGTTATCCCTTCCGTAGTTGATTATCCTTATTGAAATTATTATTATCTCTTTCATTGTTGACCTATCCTCATTTGAAATCATTGTTACATGTTACCTCTCTTGTTGTTAGGTTGTTCTTATTTAGAATCATTGTTACATGTTCTCTCCCCTATTGTTGAGTTACTCTTATTTGATATCGTTGTTACACACTATCTCTCTCATGGTTGAGTTATTCTTACTTGAAACCATTATTACTTGTTATGTCTTTAATTGTGAGCTCGTTCTTCCGTTTCTTTGTGTTTTGTAATTCTTGTATTGGTTTACTTGTTGTACTCTCGTGTTATTATTGTTGTTATCGCTGTACTCAGTGTTGCTGAGTTAAGGGCTATGTGTGGTTGTGGTATTGGAATTATTTTGAGGAAATATTGTGGCATATAGGCACGTGTGGTGCGAGTTGTTATATTATGTTGTTATATTTTTGGCACATGTGATATTGTTGAAAGAATTTTCGGGGCATTCGCATGTGAGTTGTCCGTGATATTGTTATCATTGATATTTACACATGGGGCGTGAAAAGGCAGCGTGGGGGGAGGGTTGCGCATGTGGCAAGATAAGGTAGGAATATTATTATTCGCGTGCAGCGAGACAAGGCGGGCATGTGCGTACGTGACGAGACAATGGGCTATGTCGGGGATGATTTGTGATGACTTGTGATGGCCTGGGAGCATTGTTGTTGATAATATTTGTATAGTGGTGTGCTTACTTTGTGTGATTCATGCATTTTATGTTTTGTTGTGTTGTTTCTTATATACCATTCGTTGTCTCTACTCTTACTTGTTGACTCCAGTTATGATAGAACACTTGCACATGCATATACCTGTAACGACCTGACTGATCGTTTTGAGAATTAGCAGCCCGTTCGGCGGCTTAAGGTCTCGAGTAGTTTCGTGTTATGTATTATGACTTGCATGCGTGGTCGGGTTCAATTTTTGGATGATTCGGGATCAATTTGGAAGAAGGATTCTTGTTTTAGAAACTTACGCGGTAAGAGTTTGACTTTAGTGTAGACGACTCCGGAATGATATATTGATGATTCCAATAGCTTCGTATGATAGTTTTGGACTTAAGTGTGTGTCAATATTTGGATTTGAAGGTCTGTAGATTAATTTGATGAATTGTGGCAAAATATTAGAAAGTTGAAGGTTTGGAAGGTTGAGAGGTTTGACTGGGAGTTAACTTTGTGGATATCGGATTAGGATTTCGATTCTGGGAGTTGGTATAGCTTTGTTGTGTCATTTAGAACTTGCATGCAAAATTTGACTTCATTCTGGGTTGATTTGATATGATTCGACACGAGTTGTAGAAGTTGAAAGTTCATAAGTTCATTAAGTTCGATTTAAGATGCAATTCGTAGTTTTGATGTTGTTTGATGTGATTTGAGGAATCGAGCAGGCCCGCATTATATTTTTGGACTTATTGGTACGTTCGGACGGGGTCTCGAGGGGTTCGGGTGAGTTTCGGCCCGGGTCCCGAGGGGCTCGGGCGAGTTTCGGACGGAGTATCATAATTACAGAGCCATAGCAAAAAGAATCGTAGAATTAGAGTTATGCTCATTTTAGTGTTGGAGAAAAGAGCTGGTGATGGTGCTTCATAGATGCAAAGTTGGGTCCGCATTTGCGACCCCACAGGTGCGATAAATTATCCGCAAAAGTGGAAATGACAGCTGGAAATGCACAGGTGCGGATTTTTTGTCGCAGAAGCGAAAATCCTTGTGTATTAAAAAATCAAACCGCATTCTTTTAGTATTTTGAGTATATCTTGAGTTCTAGATCTCTGATTAAGGTGTTTTTTGCAATGTTCTTGTCGTCTTTTCATGGGAATTTGAGTCGTCCAGAGGTTGTTTCACACGAGAAGGTCATTTTAGAGTATCAGTTTAGCTTCTTTGAGGTAAATATCTTACCTAACATTGTGTGGGGGAACTGCCCCTTAGGATTCAAGTCGTTTGTGCTATTTATGTCATGTGAAAGTCGTATATGTGAGGTGACGAGTATGTACTTGAGCTTATATGTGAAAATTGACTGTAACAATCCGGCCGGTCATTTTGCTTTCTAGATCCCCGCTTCCTTAAATAAGACTCCCCGTACGTGCTTTTATTGGTTTATGACTTGAGTTAACGTATTGAGTAAACGACCTCGGAACCAGGATTTGACAGTCCTAATATGTTCATATGATGATTTTGTACTTGGGCTTATGTTCGGATCGGGTTTTGGATGACCTGGAAGCGTTTCGGCGCTTAATATTGAAAGTTGGCGCATTTAAGGGTTTCAAGTTCTTTAAATTTGATTTGAAGTAGGTTTTGGTGTTATCGAAGTATGTTGTGGATTCCGAGCCTGGAAATAATTCCGTAGGGTAGTTTAAGTATGATTCGGCGTGTTCGGAGCAAGTTAAAAACTTGTAGTTCATAACTTGATTCAATTTGGTTTTGGGTTGCGATTCTTAGTTTTGTTATTGCTTTTCCTGTTTTCAAAGTTCGAGCAGGTCCGTATTATATTTAGGGACTTGTTGGTGCAGTTGGATGGGGTCCCAGGGGCCTCGAGTGTGTTTCGGACCGCCCGGAGCTAAGTCCAAAACTGCTGGTGTGCTGGACCTGGTTAACTTCTTTGCGAATGCGGAAGGACCCTCGCATTCGCGATGCAGGATTTGGGGACTGTAAGCTTTTGATCTTCACGTCCGCGAAGATAGGGCCGCGTTCGCGGAGGCTTGGAACCATTTGCCTTCGCGTTCGCGATTGATTGGCCGCGTTCGCAAAGAAGTCTGGGTCTAGGCCAGGGAACCTCCGTTGCCTTTCGCGTTCGCGAGTGGTGGCCCGCGTTCGCAATGAGTTGGTTGCTCAGTGCACCGCGTTCGCGAGTGCCTTCTCGCGATCGAGAAGAGTTATTTTCCTGGGTTCTTCAGTTTAGCCTTCACAATCGCGTAAGCTTATCGGCGACCACGATTAAGGCACAGACCTGGGCAGAATGTTTTAAAAACGGGACTTAGGCCATTTTCTCTCATTATTTATTTCCTTGGCCGATTTTGGAGCTTCTTGGAGAGGGGTTTTCACCTAGCTATTGAAGGTAAGAAATTCCTACCCAATGTGAGTTTAATACATGGATTATGGGTAGATTTTAATATGTAAAATTGTGAAAATTATGGATTTAGTTGAAAAACCTAGGTTTTGATAAAAATGGGATTTAACCACGAAAAGGATTATGGATTTGGGTAAAAATAATATATTTGAGTTTGTGAGGTTATGGGTAATATTTATCTTCAAAATTTTTTGGAATCCGGGTACGTGGGTTTGGGGGTGAATTTTAGGAATCTTTCAATTGGGATTGGGTAATTACTCTAATAGTTAAAGTATGAACTTGTGACTGCATATTGATTAATTTATATAATATTTGGCTAGTTTCGAATTGTTTGGCACCAAGCTGAGGATTTAGAGCGGATTTGTGGACCGGAAGTGAGCTTGAGAATGAGGTAAGTCTCTTGCATAACCGTGTAATAGGGAACTCATCCCCTTTGGTGTATCTTGTTATGTATTACTTCTATGGGAGCTACGTACGCACTAGGTGATGAGAGTCCATGCGTAGCTATATACCATGAGATGTCCGGGTAGTCTTAGATCCACATCATGCTTTAATTGTACTGCTATGTTTACTATGCATATTAATTGTCTTAAATAGAGCTGAGACTAGGGATTTTAAAGTTGTGAATTTCCAATTTAGATTTCTTATTTTTGGGGAGAATTGGGGAATACATAATAACTCTGAGAAATCCATGTCCTCTCGCGACGCAAGTACTTCCGCGAGCGAGGTAAACTTCTCTACTCTCATGGGAGTGGGCCATTCGCCGCGGCAGAATAATAGATACATCTATGGTTCGTGCCGTTCGACCCTCGATAGTGCACATAGTATTTTGGATCGGGCCGTACAACATCAGCATAAATCATGCGTGATAATACTCGGAGCCCGATTACTTTGATATTATTTTATGGCTTGAGAGGTTATAATTTATTTAATGACCGAAATTAATTTGGAACTAGTAAGTGTTAGTTGGAGACTTTGGAATTTACTATCAGTTAAAGAATCATTTGTTCACTGTTTGCTATTATTTTATTATTATTATTATTCATATATTCCATGCCTATTTAGAATTTCTGTATTTTATTTGCTGGCTCATAGTAAGTGTCGATGTCGACCCCTCGTCACTACTTCTTTGAGGTTAGACGAGATACTTACTGGGTACATGTTGTTTATGTACTCACGCTATACGTCTGCACTATTTGTGCAGGATATGAGACAGGTGCATCTGGTGTCCATTCAGGTATCGATTTAGAACCAAATTAGGAGAAAAATCAGGCAAACCCTAGTTCTTCCCAAAATCTCAGATTGGCCGAAGAATCTTGGTAAATCAGACCCATATAATCTTACCGTGAATGTATATAGATGAAAAATCGTCTGAATCTTGAGGAGCGAGTCTGATTTTTCTTGATTTGGAAGATTGATACTTGCTAAAAATGGGGCAAGTACTATGTAATACCATAGTCTTGTAAGGAACAACGAGATAATCCATAAAAGGCAAGTGAATCATGGTAGGAATTCATGAATTAATCAGATTCAGAGAAGGTTGGTGAAGGCGGATAGGGTTTCTGAAGGAGGGAGCAGGAGAGACGAGGGAAACGGGGGTGGCGGTCTTAGTAAAATGAGGATTAGGGTTTGGGTTGGGTAATTAAAAGTGATAGGGTAGTTGTGGATCATTGATTTTGAGAGATCAATGGCCAAGATTACAAATCGAGCAGGCCGGGTTGGTTTAACGGGTCGCGATCAGGTTGGGTTAAAAGGGTCTTTTGATTTGAGCGAAACGGATTGGTCCATGGATTTGGGATCTCTGGGCCAGTGACTTGGGTTTGTTTGGTCCGAAAATTAGCTCAAAATTTGGCTACAAACGAAATTCATCCAAAATAAATTATAAAAATGATTAGTAGATAATAAAAAATATTTTTTGCAGTAAAATACTTAAAAACAATAGATTAATATTATAAAAATATAAGTAATGCTATTTTAGTATAAATAATATAATAAATATGATCATGTATAGAATATAGGCTATTATTGCAAAATTACGTAAATAACTCAAAAATATAAATATAATTATGTGAAATGAATAAAAAATATTTTAAAACATACAAGTCATCACAAAATAATTTGAAGGAGTCATAAATATTTTGAACAATTACAATGCAAGAAAAATCAATTTTTAAAGCTTTAACAATTATAGAAAATTATAAAAACAAATACTTATATAACCCTTATAAATTAGGTAATGATGCAAAATGATATCTTGAAAGTATATATACTATTTGAAAAAATATGAGGGAACAATTGGGTATCAACAGCTGCCCTTCTTTACCCGAGAATAATGAAAGAGTTGTCGGGTAAAGAAAATGATGACCAATTTTGTCTGAAGTGAGTGAGGAATGATGTGTTTTGAAAAGATGGGGGGCCGAACCCTGGTTCTTGAGTTGCCTACATATCCCTGGTGTTACGGAAATCAGTCTGTATGTAATTCTGGATCCAACGGCGAACGTAACCGATGGAGTTGTTATAAGAGTGGTCATATGTTTTGAAAAAAGGATCTTTTGGGTAGGATAGTGTCCGATAATCTTAGGCGGAGCTATGGATGCAAATTTGAACGTTACAGATGTATAAGGCCAATATTTGAACGGTTATGGGACAAAAGGTAATCAATTACTGGCTGTCGGTTACGTTTGCGATAGTCAGGGATGTGAACGCTGTGAACATAATCGGGAGCAAAAATTGCTCCTGTTTGTAGAACAGTTACCTCCTGAGTCACCTGCAAAACTTAAAACATGATGCACATGAATATATGTAGGTTATTGCAAAAATTTAAACATGATGCACATGAATATATGTAGGTTATTGCAAAAATTTAAACATGATGAAAATTCCCTTCGGACCTTGAGGGTTGTCTTTGGACAATGAGGATGAAGTCCTTAGACCATGAAGTCCTGGGCCATGAAGCGCATGATAAGGGATTCGTAGGCTATGAAATGGTGTCCTAGGGCTATGAGGATGATGCCTCTGGACTATGCCTTTGACTAATAATGTACAATTTCGAGAGATCCTCAGGCCGTGGAATGGTGTCTTCGGGCTATGAGGATGGTGCCTTTGGACTATGACGCCTTCGGACAATGTGACGATGTTTCTGCCCATGAAATGCAAAGATTTTGCGGTATGGATCGTTTGATAGAGAAAACATGTGATGCTTAGTCATATGCGAGGACGAGACAACACAAGGCCTAGTCTTGTATGAGATGAGGGCAGTGCTTAGCCCTATGCGAATAAGGGAGACAGTGCTTAGTATTATGTTGTATAGCGAAGACAGTGTTTAGTTTCATGCAAAGAAAGGCAGTGCTTAACCTTATGCAATGTGGAGACATTGCTTAGTCTCATGCAGAGGATGGAGATAATGTTTAGTTTCATGCAAATGATGGAGACAATATTTAGTCTCATGCGAAGAAGGCAATGTTTAGCCGTATGCAATAGTGGAGACATTGCTTAACCCATGCACAGAATGGACATAGTGCTTAGTCTCATGCAAGGAAAGGCAATGCTTAGACTTATGCAATAATGAAGGCAATGCTTAGCCTCATACAGTAATGGAGGCAATGCTGAGCCTCATGCAAGGTATGGAGACAATGCTTAGTCTCATGCAAAGAAAGGCAGTGCTTAGCCTTATGCAGTAATGGAGGCAATGCTTGGCCTCGTGCAAGGTATGGAGACAATGTTTAGTCTCATGCAAAGAAAGGCAGTGCTTAGCCTTATGCAGTAATGGAGGCAATGCTTGGCCTCGTGCAAGGTATGGAGACAATGTTTAGTCTCATGCAAAGAAAGGCAGTGCTTAGCCTTATGCAGTAATGGAGGCAATGCTTGGCCTCGTGCAAGGTATGGAGACAATGTTTAGTCTCATGCAAAGAAAGGCAGTGCTTAGCATTATGCAGTAATGTAGGCAATGCTTAGCCTCATGCAAGATATGGAGACAATGCTTAGTCTCATGCAAAGAAAGGCAGTGCTTAGCCTTATGCAATGATGAGAGCAGCGCTTATCCCTATGAGAGAAAAAGCAATGACTAAGTGCAAGAGGATAAAGCATTTCTTAGCTTGATGTGTTTGTGTTTGGCAATTCTTGTTATTGTGAAGATAGTGATCCTGTTGTGTGTATATATTTGTGGATGTTCCTATTATGTTCATTGTGCCTGCATCCAAAGAAAAGTCATGAGTTTTACGGGGAAAATGTTGGTTCGTGCTCTCGATTTCCTTGATTCACCTTTTGCCTTGAGGCCCTGCTTGTGTCACCTTGGATAACGTCTGGTTGCCATAGAAACAAAATTTTCAAAAACATGCATGTATTTGACAAATTATTTGCAGAAAATATAGTTGTTTGAAATATGTGATAATATATGAGATCAAATGATTTTGATGAACTGGTGACTGTGACGCATTTTGAGACGTGGCAACCTCCTTGCTTCGGAATTTTGAGGTTCCTCCACAAAATTCTGCCCCAGTTTAAATGCATACTTCTGGCAACACATTTCTTGGTGGTTCCAAACATGATGAGATCAGGCAAACTCAGGACCTTGCCCCACTTTTCTGACCATAGGGAAAATGAAGATTTTATTGTGATGTGAGCGAACCCACAGGGCTGCCTACATATCCCCTCTTAAATGGGAATCAGGTCAAGCGTAGTTTAGTTATATCAAATACAAAGTGCAAACATAATCTTAAACATAGTATCTCTTGACTGCATCTGAATGGATAGGTTTTGTCCAAATCTCTCCATCCATATCTGCAAGTATAAGTGCTCCTCCTGTCAATACCTGGTGAACCATGTAAGGGCCCTGCTAGTTGGGTGAGAATTTCCCCTTGAATTGCCCCAGCGCGAATTGCCTCGACCTGACCTTTTCTTTTGAAAGCTCTTGACATTCTGTTCTGGTAGAGTTGACTATGACATACCGCATTCATTCTTTTTCCATCAATGAGAGCTAGTTGTTCATACCGGCTCCGTACCCATTCTCTGCAAGTATAAGTGCTCCTCCTGTCAATACCTGGTGAACCATGTAAGGGACCTGCTAGTTGGGTGAGAATTTCCCCTTGAATTGCCCCAACATGAATTGCCTCGACCTGACCTTTTCTTTTTAAAGCTCTTGACATTCTGTTTTGGTAAAGTTGACTATGACATACCGCATTCATTCTTTTTCCATCAATGAGAGCTAGTTGTTCATACCGGCTTCATACCCATTCTGCATCGCTGAGCTCAACTTCTTGTATGATAGGAATTTCCACTTCGACGGGAATAACGCCATAAACCAGTAGGTAGGGATTTTTCCCAGTTGATGCACGAACTGTGGTACGATACCCGAGTAAAGCAAATGGTAGCTTCTCGTGCCATTGTTTGTAATTATCTATCATTTTCCTCAATATCTTCTTGATGTTCTTGTTGGCAGCTTCTACGGTACCGTTCATTGCGGCCTGTATGATGTAGAGTTCCAGTATTTGATCTTGAATGTCTCCACATGGATTTCATCAAATCGTTGTTGAGATTGGCGGTATGGTCAGTAATGATTGACTCTGGTACCCCAAATCGATAAACAATATGGTCCCGAACAAAATATGTGACAACCTTCTTAGTTACAGCTTTGTAAGATGTGGCTTCAACCCATTTTGTGAAGTAGTCGATGGCTACCAGAATGAACCTATGTCCGTTTAAAGCGGCGGGTTCGATTGGTCCGATGGAATCCATACCCCAAGCTGAGAAAGGCGAGGGTGAGCTTGTTGCATTAAGTTCGTTGGGTGGTACTTGTATCATGTCAGCATGTATATGGCATTGGTGACACTTTTGAACGTACTTGATACAGTCTTTTTCCATAGTCATCCAGAAATACCCTATTCTTAGTATCTTCTTGGCCAAAATGAAACCATTCATGTGGGGTCCGCAGGTTCCAGCATGTATTTCCTCGAGCAACCTAGATACCTCCTTGGCATCGACACATCGTAGTAATCTCAAGTCATGCGTCCTTCTATACAAAATTCCTCTGCTTTGAAATAAATGGTTGACCAATCTTCGAAGTGTGAGCTTATGAGTGTGGGTAGCGCTCTCTGGGTATTCTCCTTTTTCCAAGTACTTCTTGATGTCGTGGAACCATGGGTTTTCGTCAATCTCTTCTTCAACATGAGCACCATAAGCTGGCTGCTTATGAATTTCTATTAGGATAGGATCGATGAAATTCTTATCTGGTTGTTGTATCATGGAAGACAAAGTGGCTAATGCATCTGCAAACTCATTCTGAATTCTTGGAACATGTTTGAACTCTATCTTTGTGAACTTCTTGATCATCTCTTGTACATAGTGCAAATATGGCAATATTTTGGTGATCTTTGTAGCCCATTCTCCTAGAACCTGGTGCACCAAAATATTTGAGTCTCTGATTACCAGCAGCTCTTGAATGTTCATGTCAATAGCCAATCTGAGTCCCAAGATGCAGGCCTCATACTCTGCCATATTGTTGGTGCATGGAAACCTAAGTTTTGCGGATACCGAATAGTGTTGACCGGTTTCTGATACTAAGACGGATCTGATACCCACTCCTTTGAAGTTTGCTGCTCTGTCGAAGAACATCCTCCAACCATCGTATGCCTCGGTGATATCTTCTCCTACGAACAATACCTCCTCGTCGGGAAAATACGTTATCAATGGTTTGTATTCTCCGTCTATGGGATTTTCTGCCAAATGATCTGCTAATGCTTGCCCCTTGACTGCCTTTTGTGTCACATAGATGATGTCGAACTCACTTAGAAATATCTGCCACTTTGCTAACTTACCGGTAGGTATGGGTTTCTAAAAGATGTATTTTAGCGGATCCATCCTTGATATGAGATATGTAGTGTATGCATAGAAGTAATGTCTCAACTTCTGAGCTATCCATGTTAAACCACAGCAGGTGCGTTCCAACAAAGAGTACCGGGCTTTATAAGGTGTGCATTTCTTGCTCAGATAATATATTGTCTGCTTTTTCCTTCCTGTTTCATCATATTGTCCTAGAACGCAACCAAAAGCCCCATTTAACATGGACCAATAAAGCAGCAGAGGTCTTCCTGGCTCTGGTGGTACCAGCACGGGCGGTTTAGATAAATACTCCTTGATTTTGTCGAAATCCTTCTGGCATTCTTCAGTCCAGCTTGTCGCAACATCTTTCCTCAGCATTTTGAAGATTGGATCACATATCACGATTGATTGTGCTATAAAGCGGCTGATGTAATTGAGGCACCGTAGAAAACTCATCACATATTTCTTATTCTTTGGAGGCGGTAGGTCCTGGATAGATTTGACTTTTGATGGGTCGAACTCAATACCTCGACGACTGACAATGAATCCTAACAACTTTCCAGCAGGGACTCCGAAGACACATTATGCAGGATTCAATTTCAAATTGTATTTTCGAAGCCGGTCAAAGAATTCAATTTCAAGTCAAGGCAATTCATGTCGGGGCATGTTAAGATCCTTTTGCTTGAACAGATGCTACAAGCTCCAATGATCAGTGTAAATCTCACAAGGGACACCCTACAAATAGTGTCGCCAAATCTTCAAGGCATGAACAATATCTTCTAACTCAAGGTCGTGGACATGATAGTTCTTTTTATGCACCTTCAACAGTCTGGACGCGTAGGCAATCACCCTACCGTCCTACATCAACACCGCACCAAGACCAATCCGTGATGCATCACAATATATAGTATAAGACCCCGAACCTATAGGCAATACCAATACTGGGGCTGTAGCCAAAGCTATCTTGAGTTTCTGAAAGCTCTCCTCACACTCCTCTGTCCACCTGAACGGAGCACCTTTCTGGGTCATCCTGGTCATAGGTACTGCAATAGATGAGAATTTCTCTACAAAACGACAGTACTACCCCGCCAAACCAAGAAAACTCCAGATCTTAGTAGCTGATGACGGTCTAGGCCAACTCTGCACTGCTTCCACCTTCTTCAGATCCACCTTGATCCTATCACTCAATACTACATGACCCAAGAATTCCACTGAGTCTAGTCAAAACTCACACTTTGAAAATTTTGCATAAAACTTCTTTTCTCTCAAGGTCTGAAGCACAGTCCTCAGGTGCTACTCGTGATCCTCCCGAGTCCGGGAGTACAACAGAATGTCGTCAATAAACACAATGACGAATAAGTCAAGATAGGCCCGGAACACACTGTGCATCAATTGCATAAAAGATGTTGCATAATTGGTCAGCCCAAAAGACATCACAAGGAACTCGTAGTGACCATACCGAGTCCTGAAAGCAGTCTTCGGGATATCTGGCTCCCAAATATTTAAATGATGATAGCCTGAACACAAGTCAATCTTGGAAAACACTCTGGCACCATGTAACTGATCAAATAGGTCATCAATATGAGGCAATAAATACCTGTTCTTCACTGTAACTCTGTTCAACTTGCAATAATTAATGCACATACGCATAAAACCATCCTTCTTCTTTACAAACAAGACAGGAGCACCCCAAGGTGACACACTGGGTCGAATGAAGCCCTTATCAAGCAACTCCTATAACTACTCCTTCAACTCAGGAGGAGCCATACGATATGGAGGAATAGAGATGGGCTGAGTGTCTGGCAACAAATCAATGCCAAAATCAATATCCCTGTAGGGCGGCATGCCCGGAAGATCAGCTGGAAAAACATCTAGAAAATCCCTCACTACTATGACTGACTCAACTGTAGGGGTATCAATACTGACATCTCTCACATAAGCTAGAAATGCGTAACACCCCTTCTCAACCTTTCGTTGAGCATTAAGAAATGAAATAACTCTGTTGGGAGTATACTCTAAGGTACCTCTCCACTCTAATCGTGGTAAACCTGGCATAGCCAGTGTCACGGTCTTAGCGTGACAATCAAGAATAGCATAATGGGGTGACAACTAGTCCATGCCCAAAATAACATCAAAGTCTACCATTCTGAGCAATAATAAACCGGCTCTGGTCTCAAAACCACTAAGAGCAATCAAACAAAACCGATACACGCGGTCCACAACAAGAGAATCTCCCACAAGAGTAGACACATAAATAGGGGAACTCAAGGAATCCCGAGATACGCCCAAATACGAGGCAAAACAAGAGGACACATAGGAATATGTAGAGCCTGGATAAAATAAGACCGACGCATCTCTATGACAGACCGAAACAATACCTGTAATGACAGAGTTAGAAGCAACTACCTCTGTACGAGCCAGAAGAGCATAATATTTGGCCTGGCTTCCCCCACCCTAGGGCGACCTCGACTTCCACCTCGAGATGGCTGAGTAGGTGGGGCGGTAGCTGGTGTTGGAATCATAGCCTGAGGACCCATTGGAGCACGCGGTGGCTGAGAAGTTTGTAGAGGTGCACCCCTCCTAAATCTGGGGAAATCCCTCACCATATGGCGAGTGTCACCACACTCAAAACAAGGTTTCGAAGGGTGTGGCTGCTATTACTAGATCGGGCCGGGTCTGCTGGACTGGCCGCTAAACGCTCCCCGTGCAGGAGACACACTAGATACATGCGGTGCATAATAAGGCTCTTAGGGCCTAGAAGGGACCGGAATACCACTGGCAGCTGGAAGAGTTGAATGAACGGGGCGACTCATATAACCCTTACCGTGGCGAACCGCAGCTGGGGTGCAAATACCACTGTAAGTTCCAGACTCTCGATACCTCTTGGCCTCCCTCTCCTCTCTATCCCGAGCGAGCATGCCCTCCAATCTCCTAGTAATACTCACAACCTGCTAGTAAGAAATATCCATCTCCAGCTCCCTGACCATACTAATCCTGATACTGGGGTGGAGTCCCTCAATAAACTGACGAACCCTCTCTCAAACTGTGGCAACCAAGGCCGGTGTATGTCGGGCCAAATAACTGAAACGAACTGCATACTTTGACACAGTCATAGCACCCTAGCGCAGCTACTCAAACTCCGTGCGCCATGTGTTCCTGAGGCTCTGAGGGACATACTCTCTCAAAAATATGTCTGAGAACTGAGTCCATGTAAGTGAAGCTTCCTCAGCCGGACTACTTAACTCATAAGCACGCCACCACTGATAAGCTGCTCCGCTAAGCTGGAATGTATTAAAAGCAACCCCACTCGACTCCGCTACGCCCATAGTATAGAGAATACGGTGATTCTCCTCCAGAAAACCCTGGGTATCATATGTTTGCCAATCTGCTGAAGATAGGATGGTGGTACTTCTTGTACCTCTCAAGTCTGAGTTGCTCCGCCTTAGAAGCTGTTGCACTAGCCTCATGCTGAACCAGAGCTACCGACTGCATCGGTATAAACTCTGGGGCTTGGTCGACTTGAACCCACTGCTCAGGGGTACAAGCTGTGGGAGGCTATGCCCCTCCTCCAGCCTGAGAGGTGGCAGGTGCAAGTGGAATCAATCCAGCCTGAGCTAAGGTGATGAATATGCCCATGAACTGGGCTAGAGTCTCCTGGAGGGCTGGTGCAGCAACAGGTACCTCAGGTGCCTGCCCTCCAGCTGGAGCTACTGGGGGCTCCTCTATCGTAGCTCGCGCGGGTTCTCTGGCTGCACCGCATGGATGTCTTCGGCCTCTGCCCCGGCCCTAGCCTCTCGCAGCTCTAGCAGGGCCGCGGGTGCCTGGTCATCAGATCTTCCGGTACAGGTCCTCACCATCTGTGAGAAAGAATAGAATACAGAAGTTTAGAATTTTTTATGTCAACAAATTTCGCACGACAAGGAATCAAAGAAGTATAGTTTTTCCTAACAGTTCCATAGCATCCCGAAGCTAAGTACAGACATCTTCGTACTGATCCGCGAGACTCTGATAAACTGGCTTGTGACACACGACACCTATGAACCTAGAGCTCTGATACCAACTTGTCACGACCCAATTCTCCCTCCGTAAGACATCGCGACGGCACCTAGTCTCTACGACTAGGTAAGTCTAACAAAAAACAAAAATAACAAAAATGGAAGCAAAACTTAACAACTAACTGCAACAGATAACTACATAACTGGTAACAATGCTACTCGGCATTTACAATAACCAACACTGTAGTAATACATAGTATTCCTAAAACCCAGAACATCATAAGTCACAAGCTACAGAAGGAAACTAGTATCTCTATACACCAGAGTCTAACAAAAGAAGTATGGAAGGTAAATGACATAGGAGAGAATTACCTAGGTCTAGGTCTCACGAGTCACGAGCAGGCTTAGTAGAGTCTGGAGGATCAGTACAGAGACATCTGTATTTATCTTCCAGAGGCTATGGAGTTTAGGAGACATTGCACTTCTATTCTTCTTTGTCATGTGATTTTATTCTATCATTAATGATTGAAATCTTCTATTCTTTCTCTCTCGCAGATGGCGAGGAAATTTACTGCATCTTCAGTTGGGCAGTAGCCGGAGCCCCAAGTGGCAGCTCCTACGAGGGGCAGAGGTTGAGGTCGCGCCAGAGACAGGGGGAGAGGCAGAGCTCAGCCTAGAGCTCGAGCAGCAGCAACAATAGTGGAGCCTCAGGTGTATTTTGATGAGGAGGTTCCAGCTCAGACTGTGCATATTGGACCAGCTCAGGTCCCGGAGGGGTTCATTACCACTCCAGTGCATCAAGATGCTTTAGTCCGTTTGGTGGGACTTATGGTGAGTGTGGCCTAGGCCGGTACATTTCTGGTGGCACCAGCCCTCTCTCAGGACGGGGGAGGAGCATAGACACCCACTACTCACTCTCTGGAGCAGATGGCTCCCTAGCATCAGACTCCAGCAGCCCGTCGATAGTTCCTCTATGTCTTCTAAGGGCTTATTGAGACTGGACAAGTTTACTAAGCTATTTCTAGTTCACTTCAGTGGTGCACCTTCTAAGGACCCACATGATTATCTTGACTGCTGACATCAGGTGCTGCGGAACATAGGTATAGTTGAGACCAATGGGATCGATTTTGCTGTGTTTCAGATGATGGGTTCTGCCAAGAGGTGGTGGAGAGATTGCATGTTGACCAGACCAGCTGGGTCACCTACAGTTACTTGGGAGTAGTTCTCACAGCTATTTCTAGAGAAGTTTCTCCCTATCACACTGAGAGAAGATTACTGCAGGTAGTTTGAGCATCTCCATCAGGGCAATATGACTGTTACCCAGTACAAGACTCGTTTTGCGGATCTAACACGTCATGCTATTCTCTTGCTTCTTACTGAGAAGGAGAGGGGGAGGGTGAGGAGGTTTATTGATGGACTCACTCACCCTATTAGGCTACAGATGGCCAAGGAGACCGGGGGTGAGATTTCCTTTCAGACGGCTGCTAATGTTGCTAGGCAGATCGAAATGGTTCTTGCACAGGAGAGAGGGCAGGGATCTGATAAGAGGCCTCATCATTTAGATGGGTTCAGTGGTGCCTCATATGGAGGCAAGGGTACATTTGATAGAGGCCATCCTCCCAGGCCGTTTCACTCAACGATCCAGGCATCTCACAGTGCTTCAGGTGGTCGTGGCCCTCATATGTCTCATCCCGATCAGCTAGCCTACAGTTCACCACCAGCTCCTATTAGTGTACCTCTACTCCGGGGTTTTCAGGGTGGTTACTCAGGTCAGCAGGGTCAGTTTCAGGGTCAGCAGTCATAGCAGCTGAGGTCCTGTTATACTTATCGCGACCCGAGGCATATTTCTAGATTTTGCCTTGGGGCACTGGGTAGCTCACAGCAGCAGGGTTCTCGTGCCATGGTTCCAGCACCAGTTACTTCACCGCCTTCTCAACCAGCTTGGGGCAGGGGTCATACAGCTAGAGGTGGAGGTCAGGCCATTAAAGGTGGAGGCCAGGTCGTTAGAGGTGGAGGCCAGCCAGTTAGAGTCCATCCTAGGGACGCAGATCAGAGTGGTGGGGCCCAATCCCGATTTTATGCTTTTCCAGCGAGGCCTGAGGCTAAGTCATCTGACGATGTTATCATAGGTATTGTCCCAGCTTGCCATAAAGATGCTTCAATTCTGTTTGATCCGGACTCTACTTATTCCTACGTGTCATCCTACTTTGCTTCATATCTGGTTGTGCCTCATGATTCTTTGAGTGCTCTTGTGTATATGTCCACACATGTGAGAGATTCCATTGTAGTAGATCGTGTCTATCATTCATGTGTGTTTACTATTAGGAGTCTTGAGACTATTATAGATCTTCTACTTCTTGATATGGTAGATTTTGATGTCATCTTAGGTATGGATTGGCTGTCACCTTATCATGCTATATTGGATTGTCAGGCTAAGACGGTGACCTTAGCATGAGTAGCATCTTCAGAGTATGCTTCAGACTTTGAAGAATAATCAGTTATATGCTAAATTTTCAAAATGCGAGTTTTGGTTAAACTCAGTTGCCTTTTTGGGGTATGTTGTATCGGTAGAAGGCATAAAGGTGGATCTTAAGAAGATTGAGGCTGTTCAGAATTGTCCTAGACCTACTTCAGTTACAGACATCCGGAGTTTCCTGGGCTGGCAGGTTATTACCATCAGTTCGTGGAGGGGTTTTCATCTATAGCAGCCCCATTAACCAGATTGACCCAGAAGGGTGCCCCGTTCAGATGGTCAGAGGTGTGTGAGTTGAGCTTTCAGAAGCTTAAGACTGCTTTGACTACAGTGCCAGTGTTAGTATTGCCCACAAGTTCAGGATCTTACACGATGTATTGTGATGCATCTCATATTGGGCTCGGTACAGTATTGATGCAGGATGGCAGGGTGATTGCATATGCATCGTGGCAGTTGAAGGTTCATGAGAAGAATTACCTTGGTCATGACTTAAAGTTGGCAGCCATTATTCATGCGCCGAAGATTTGGAGGCATTATCTTTATGGTGTGTAGTGCGAGGTATTCACGGATCATCGAAGTCTGCAGTATTTGTTCAAGCAAAAGGACCTCAATTTGAGGCAGAGGAGGTGGTTGGAGCTATTGAAAGATTATGATATCACCATCTTGTATCATCCGGGGAAGGCCAATATGGTGGCCGATGCCTTAAGTAGAAAGGCAATAAGTATGGGCAGCCTTGCATATATTTCGGTTGGAGAGAGGCCGCTTGCTGTAGATGTTCAGGCTTTGGCCAATCAGTTCGTGAGGTTGGACATTTCAGAGCCCAATCGTGTTCTAGCTTGTATAGTCACTCGGTCTTCCTTGTATGAGTGCATTAGAGAGCGGCAGTATGATGACCCTCACTTGCCTGTCCTTAGGGTCATGGTGCGGCACGGTGGTTCCAAGCAGGTTACTGTGGGAGATGATGGGGTTTTGAGGATGCAGGGTCATATTTGTGTGCCCAATGTAGATGAACTTCGTGAATTTATTCTTAAGGAGGCCCATAGTTCCCGGTACTCTATTCATTCAGGTGCCGCCAAGATGTATAAGGACTTACGACATCATTATTGGTGGAGGAGGATAAAGAAGGATATAGTTGCATATGTAGCTCAGTGTCTAAATTGTCAGCAAGTTAAGTACGAGCATCAGAGACCTAGTAGTTTGCTTCAGAAGTTAGAGATTCCCGAGTGGAAGTGGGAGTGTATCACTCTTTGAAGAATCTCAAAAGGCTCGATGTACCTAGTAGTTTTCGAAAAGAAGGGCAAGTTGATCCCTAGGTACATCGAGCCTTTTGAGATTCTTCAAAGAGTGGGTGAGGTGTCCTACAAGCTCGCATTGCCACCTATTTTATCAGTAGTCCATCCGGTGTTCCATGTGTCCATGCTCCGGAAGTATCACAGTGATCTGTCCCATGTGTTAGATTTCAGTTCAGTCCAGTTGGACAAGGATTTGACTTATGAGGAGGAGCCTGTGGCTATTCTAGCCCGGTAGGTCTGACAGTTGAGGTCTAGGAGTTATCCTTCAGTTCTAGTGCAGTGGAGAGGTCAGCCGGTCAAGGCAGCCTCTTGGGAGTCCGAGTCAGACATGCAGAGTAGATATCCACACCTTTTCACCAGTCCAGGTACTTTTCTATGTCATTTCGAGGACGAACGGTTGTTTTAGAGGTGGAGAATGTGATGACCTGATAGGTCATCTAGAGTTTTAAGCCTTAATTCTGTATTTCAAAATCTCAAATATCTTATTTTAGCCTTCCTCGATTTGTATTCACAATCCAAGCCTTTTTCCGGAAAGCGTTTATGTGAAAAATTGATTAAAATGTGAATTCATTCCTTAAAACAAATCCATTTGAATTGACTTCGGTCAAAGGTTTAAGAACATGGACCCAGATCTGTATTTTGACGGTCTCGTTGGATCCGCATCATAATTTGGGACTCGGGCATATACCCGGAATCGAATTCGGAGGTCCCTAGCTCGAGTTATCGCAATTTGTTGAAAATTCGAAGTTTAAAGGTTTAAAGAACTCATAAATTTGACTGATGTTTGACTTTGTTGATACCGGGTCTGAATTTTGGTTTCGGAACTTGGTATAGGTCCATTACGATATTTATAACTTGCTTGCCAAATTTAGCGGAAAACGCAAGTGATTTGACGTCATTCAGACATCCGGTCGTTAAAATAGAAATTCTTAAGTTTGATTAAAATTTCCATTTGATTTGGTATCCGATTCGTAGTTCTAGGTGTTATTTTGGTATTTTGATCACGCGAACGAGTTCGTATGAGGCTTTTGGACTAGTGTGCATATATGGTTTGGAGCCCTGAGGGCTCGGGTGAGTTTCGGATAGCCTATGGACCATTTGAACTTAGAGAATTTCTGGTTTCTTGAGCTTCTGTTGTATCTGGTGTCATGTGCTTCGCAATTGCGAAGCCTTTCTCGCGATCGCGAAGGGGATTTTGGGACAGGGGAGGATTTTCTTCATTGCGAACGCGATAGTTGGGTCGCGAACACGGATTGTTGGGAATTGTATCCTTCGTGAATGCGACCAGCTTCTCGCGAACGCATAGGGGCATGGGCCTGGGAGGGGGAAACTGACTGTTACTCTTCGCGAACGCGGCACTAGGATCGCGAACGCGGGGGAAGGCGGGTGTAAGCCTTCACGAACGCGAAGGGTACTTCGCGAACACGTAGGCCAATGAGCTGATGTGCTTCGCGATAGCATTAGGCCCTTCGCGAATGCGAAGAAGTCCTGATGCCACTGATTTAAAATAGTCCAAAAATGGGATTTCTTCCATTTTTCATAAACTCTCCATTAGATCTCAGCCTAGAGGCGACTTTTGAGGGGAAAACTCAATACCAACTCATAGGTTTGCACACTTTAACTCATTTTCTTCCATTTCTAACATCACCCATTAATTTCTAGCCCTAATATTTGTTCTTCCATGGTAGAAAACTAGGTATTTAGGAAGAATTAAGGGGGGGGGGGATTTGCAAATCCGGGATTTAGACCTCAATTCGAGGTCGGATTTCAAGACTAATTACATAATCGGGCTCGGGGGTGAATGGGTAATTAGGAGGGATTAGGACTTGTTTGCCTATTTGCTACATGTTTAAAATGTCGGGTAGAATGTATATGTGAGGTGACGAGTACTTATGCGTTGTTACTGGGTTAAAGCATGCAGGTGGGACTTGTTTATTGTAATTTACTTCCTTCTTTGATTATGATATCCATGCTTAGACTAGTTTATTACTTAATTGATCGTCTTTCCGTATTTATGAACTGTTTGTGATAATTCAGCATTATTGGAAGTTGAAGTTCGGTATTGTGGAACCGTTGTTGACATAAGGTTTATTCTTGCTTATTCTTCCTCCCAAATGTTATATATATTTTTCTACATGGTAAGGGAGAGTGTTATAGGACGAAGGGTGATGCCGTGCCGATTATTATTTCATTTATTGATTTATACATAGTAAGGAAGAGATATAAAGCACGAAGGGTGATGTCATTCCGTATTTATCGTTTCATGATGAAAATGAGAGTAAAAGCATGAAGGGTGATGTCGTGCCGTATTTATCATTTTATGGAGAGATTGAGAGTAAAAGCGTGAAGGGTGATGTCATGCCATTGTTATTGTTTCATGGTTAGGTTGAGAGTAAAAGTACAATGGGTGATGCCGTGCAGTCTTTATTTATTATATTTTCTATGTTTTCATTGGTTGAAGGTTTATTGACTGTTTCATGTTGTCATTTCCTGTTGTAGTTACCGTATCTTGAACCCCTTTTCATGTCCCCTCCCAATCGTACATGTTAAATCTTTATTTGTTGTTATGTCATACATATATTTCGTATGTGCAGGTTTAATTATGTAGGTGTCCTGTCATAGCCTCGTCACTACCTCGTCGAGGTTAGGATCGACACTTATAGAGTACAGTGGGTCAGTTGTACTCATACTACACTCTACACTTTTTGTGCAGATTTTGGTACTGGTCCTAGCTGTCAGTGAGGCGCATCAGCTCGGATTAGCTTATTTGGAGACTCGAGGTAGATCTACTGGTGTCCGCAGACCTTGAAGTCCCCTTCCTCCTTCCTTATTTATTGTTCATCTCACTCGATACATTTGTATTTATTTTAGACTCTATTTGTAGTACCCCTAGAAGCTCGTGTACTTGTGACTCCAAATCAAGGTTGTACTATTGGATTATTATGCTATTTCGTACTTTATTTTGGCTCCATTTCTGTTTAATTGGTTTTACTTATTTGAATTATTTGAAAACTGGCTCAAGGATTTCTCTAACATTGGCTTGCCTAGCAAAAGTAATGTTAGGCGCCATAACGGTCCCGAAGGTGAGAATTCCGGGTCGTGACACAGGCGGATTGTGAATGTGAGCATGTGATCATGCCGGGTGGATTGATATTTTGGCACTTGAGTTGTTCGTGCGATTGTGATGCGAGATGTGGGCAGGAGGTGCCGTGAGTATATGATGGTAGGTTGAGACCCGAGACTTGAGACTATGAGATGAGGTATCTCGGAGTGATGCATTATGAAACTTTTGTTAGTTCGGCTTGATTAATTGATTGTCCTTTGTGTTCCTTATTTGGTTTTAATGATACTTCACGGTGTTCTTATTGGTTTACTGTTTATATCATTTGTTGGTTTTTGTTTCCATTTACTGATTTCTGCTTTTCATTATTAGTTTTATACTTCTATACTGCAGGTTATCTTGTCTAGTGAGTGTCTTGACTTATACCTCATCACTACACCACCGAGGTTAGTCTTGATACTTACTCATACTACACTTCTGTATATTTTTGTGCAGATCCGGGTACTTTGGAGTCTGTTGATTGTTAGATAGCGGATCAGATATTGCTGTGGAGACTTCAAGGTATACCTGCCATCGTGTTCGCAGGCCTCGGAGTCACCTTCAGAAGTTATCTTTGTACAGTTTATTTCTATTCCGGAACAGTTATACTTAGAGATTTTCTAGTGCTCACATGGGTTGTGGTGGCACGAGTAGGTGCACGAGGTGTTAAACAGTGATTTTGGACAACTCTAGAACAGGTCTTGGCACGTTCGAGGACGAGCGCATGTTTAAGTAGGGGAGAATGTAGGTACCCTATCGGTCGTTTTGAGATCTAGCATTTCGTTCGATGGTTTGAGGCCTTGAGTAGCTTCACTTCATGTATTATGACTTGTACGCATAGTCGGGGTTGAATTTCGGGAAGTTTAGAGTTGATTCGGATGGAAAATTCTAATTTCGGAAGCTTTAAGTTGGAAGAATTCACTAAGATTTGACTTTTGAGTAAATAACATCAGAATTAGGATTTGAAGGTTCCAATAGGTTCGTATGATGATTTCAGACTTTGGCGTATGTTCGGGTTGGGTATCGGGTCGCCCCGGGAGCATTTTGGCGCTTATTGTGGAAAGTTGGCATTTTGAAGATTTTAGAATTTCCTAAGTTTGGTTTGAGGTGGAATTTGGTGATATCGATGTCTGTTTGGGGTTCCGAGCTTTGGAATAGGTTTGTATCATGATTTGTGACTTGCACGCAAAATTTAGCGTCATTTCGGAATGTTTAAGTATGATTCAGATGCGTTCGTCGAAGTTTGAATGTTTGAAAGTTTAAAGAAAGGTTTCGATCGTCGATTCATAGTTTTGATATTGTTTGGTGTGATTTGAGGCCTCGAGCAGCTTCGTATCATATTTTGGGACTTGTTGGTATGATTGGACGGGGTCCTGGGGGCCTCAAGTGTGTTTTGGGATGGTTTCGGGTAATTTCTCTATGTTTTGCTGCTGTTGTTGCTTGTTTTGGTATTGTTCATCGTGAATGCGTAGTGGTTATCATGTTTGCGAAGAAGGATCATGGCTGCTGGATTTTTGTACTTCGCGTTTGTGACAGTGGTCATGCATTCGCGAAGGTTTGGGAAGCAAGGCTCCGCGTTCGCGTTCGCGACGAAGGAGCTGGCCTGGTGGCTGACTTGGTTTTCGCCTTCGCGGAAGGGCTGACGCGTTCGCCATAGGCAGGCTGGAAAAGCTTCGCGTTTGCATTCCCTTTCTCGTGTTCTCATAGCGGAGTTTTGGAGCTGAAGCTGGATGTGCTTCGCGAACGCGAGGTGATTTTCGTGTTCGCGATGAAGGTCATCTGGGCAGTGTATAAAATTGCAAAAACGGGTTTTGGCTCATTTTATCTCAAATCTTCCATGGGAGCCGAGCTTGGGGAGACTTTGAAGGAGCTTTTTCGTCATCCATCACTAGGTAAGTGACTTCAACATATTGTGAGTTAAGTACATGAACTATACATGAATTGTACATGGATTTGAACATGAAAATTAGTAGAAATTGTGAGATTTTGAAAGAAACCTAGAAATTGGTATTTTTGGATTTTTACCACGAAATTGGACATGGAATTAGGAATAAATTATATATTTGCGTTCGTGGTGTTATGAGTAAAGTTTATCTTCAAAGAGTTTCGAAATTCGGGCATGTAGCCTCGAGGGTTGACTTTATTGACTTTTCGAGCAGAGTTGTGATTCGTCATAAATTGATTTTTTATGCGTATAATAGTATATTTTTATTGGTTTGCACATTTTTTGACTATTTTTGGAGCAATGAGCATCGGTTTGAGGTGTTAGAGTGGCATTGGAGCCGGTTATGGAACTTCGGAGCGAAGTAAGTCTCCTGTCTAACCCTGTGAGGGGGAATTTACCTTGTAAGTATTATATTCTTATGTGCTACATGTTGTGGGAGCTACGCACGTATGAGGTGTCGGGTGTCTGTGCGTGTGCTAGAATTCCTGATTTTGTTCGGGTAGACTTAGGTTCACGCCATGCTATAATTGTACTATTTGAGTTATCTTTGCTCGTTTAATTCATTTATTTCGTATTACGACTTGAGACTAGACTTGCATAGGGTGATAGACTCGCTATTGTAGAGATGTGACGAGCTACTTGATAATCCGCAGAATAATTTGTGCTTCCCTTATGAATTTCTCCCGCATTGTGCGTACTCATTGCAAAGTTTTCCTTAAATGTTACAACTCACACGTATATTCGTGAGTGGGGTCAAGGATCCATTAAAGCTTCTTATTCTAATGGGATCGGGCCGTTCGCCTCGGCAAGATTTTGCACCGCACTCTTATGGGAGCGGGCCATTCGGCTCGGCAGTATAATAGATGCATCTATGGTTCGTATCGCTCGACCCTCGGCAGTGTACATATTATTATGGGATCGGGCCGTTTGCCTCGGCAGTATTATATTCCTTATGGGATCGGGTTGTACGACCTCGGCATAATCATGCGTTATATTGCTAGCAGTCCGAATATTCACGAGATTTTCCTTCCACTGATTTCCTTGCATTTTATATGGTGTTTCTTATTCATTTGACATTGGCACTTGATATTTTTCCGAGTTGCTGAGATATAATACGAGATTGAGAAGTTTATATCGTTAAAAGAAATTTTGAAAGATTATGCTGGTTACCGTTTCATCCTACTATTACTGTTATGCTTCATATCTATTTAGGATTTAGCATACTGCTTTATTAGACCTCTAGTAAGTGTCAGCGTCGACCCCTCATCAGTACTTCTTCGGGGTTAGGCTAGATACTTACTGGGTATGCGTTGATATACGTACTCATGTTACACTTTCTGCACTTATTGTGTATATATATATATATATA
>AWOL01S0001545.1:0-35254 GCA_000715115.1 Nicotiana otophora
TTGTAGTACCCCTAGAAGCTCGTGTACTTGTGACTCCAAATCAAGGTTGTACTATTGGATTATTATGCTATTTCGTACTTTATTTTGGCTCCATTTCTGTTTAATTGGTTTTACTTATTTGAATTATTTGAAAACTGGCTCAAGGATTTCTCTAACATTGGCTTGCCTAGCAAAAGTAATGTTAGGCGCCATAACGGTCCCGAAGGTGAGAATTCCGGGTCGTGACACAGGCGGATTGTGAATGTGAGCATGTGATCATGCCGGGTGGATTGATATTTTGGCACTTGAGTTGTTCGTGCGATTGTGATGCGAGATGTGGGCAGGAGGTGCCGTGAGTATATGATGGTAGGTTGAGACCCGAGACTTGAGACTATGAGATGAGGTATCTCGGAGTGATGCATTATGAAACTTTTGTTAGTTCGGCTTGATTAATTGATTGTCCTTTGTGTTCCTTATTTGGTTTTAATGATACTTCACGGTGTTCTTATTGGTTTACTGTTTATATCATTTGTTGGTTTTTGTTTCCATTTACTGATTTCTGCTTTTCATTATTAGTTTTATACTTCTATACTGCAGGTTATCTTGTCTAGTGAGTGTCTTGACTTATACCTCATCACTACACCACCGAGGTTAGTCTTGATACTTACTCATACTACACTTCTGTATATTTTTGTGCAGATCCGGGTACTTTGGAGTCTGTTGATTGTTAGATAGCGGATCAGATATTGCTGTGGAGACTTCAAGGTATACCTGCCATCGTGTTCGCAGGCCTCGGAGTCACCTTCAGAAGTTATCTTTGTACAGTTTATTTCTATTCCGGAACAGTTATACTTAGAGATTTTCTAGTGCTCACATGGGTTGTGGTGGCACGAGTAGGTGCACGAGGTGTTAAACAGTGATTTTGGACAACTCTAGAACAGGTCTTGGCACGTTCGAGGACGAGCGCATGTTTAAGTAGGGGAGAATGTAGGTACCCTATCGGTCGTTTTGAGATCTAGCATTTCGTTCGATGGTTTGAGGCCTTGAGTAGCTTCACTTCATGTATTATGACTTGTACGCATAGTCGGGGTTGAATTTCGGGAAGTTTAGAGTTGATTCGGATGGAAAATTCTAATTTCGGAAGCTTTAAGTTGGAAGAATTCACTAAGATTTGACTTTTGAGTAAATAACATCAGAATTAGGATTTGAAGGTTCCAATAGGTTCGTATGATGATTTCAGACTTTGGCGTATGTTCGGGTTGGGTATCGGGTCGCCCCGGGAGCATTTTGGCGCTTATTGTGGAAAGTTGGCATTTTGAAGATTTTAGAATTTCCTAAGTTTGGTTTGAGGTGGAATTTGGTGATATCGATGTCTGTTTGGGGTTCCGAGCTTTGGAATAGGTTTGTATCATGATTTGTGACTTGCACGCAAAATTTAGCGTCATTTCGGAATGTTTAAGTATGATTCAGATGCGTTCGTCGAAGTTTGAATGTTTGAAAGTTTAAAGAAAGGTTTCGATCGTCGATTCNATTATTGTACTCTTTAGTATATGCTCATGCACTTGTGACACCGGGTTTTGGGAGTTCCTACTGGATCTCTATTATTGTAGTTCACGTAACTATTATCATTTCACCTTATAATTTATATTTTATGCGAAAGTTGGAAACAAAAATCACGGGTTTTCTGCGAGTATCAGACCTTACTCTACTTATTTAATGGGATTCATAATTTCAAAAATAATAAATTGAGTAATTAAGTTGATTAAGCATTGTTGGCTTGCCTGACGGCGGCGTTAGGCGCCATCACGACCTATAGTGGATTTTTGGTCGTGACATATACCAAGCATGGGAACGGTTAAAACTAATATTAAAAAAATGCCTGCACCATGGTATCCAAGATCCTGACATCTTATATATTTTTTATCATGGTTTTAAATCCTCTGCTAGAAATATTATTGATGCAGCATCAGGAGGATCCATAATGAGCAAAACCACTACATAGGCCATGCAATTGCTTAATGAAATTTCAAAAAACGTTGTTCAATGGCCCTCTGACAGAATGATTGTTAAGAAAGCAGCAGGAGTCAATCAAGTTGAAGCTTGGAATTCATTAGTGCAATAAATTGCAACTCTGATACAAACAGTTGAGGCCTATCAAGTAAATACCAATCATCATCTCAACATGAGAATTGTGACGTATATGGAGGTACTCATCCAAATCATGAGTTCCAAGCTTCAAGACAAAATGAAGAACAAGTAAATATTATTGGTTATAGAATCAGTTATCCACTCGGTAGTCCTATGGCACAAAAACATCCGGGATTCTAATGGAATAACCCAAATGGTGTTGAAAATCCTCAAAGATTTTTCAATCAAAAGCAGTAGGTACAAGTACCACCTGGTTTTCAAAATCAAAATAGAGGGCAACCAGATTTTCAGCAATATCAACAACAGCCCCAAAGAGCTCATCAACAATGCCTTGAAGACATGATGTACAAACTCATTAAGGCTACTAACGAGAAGGTTGAAAGTCAAAATTCAGCCATCCAGATGAGCTAGTTAGCAACCCTCATGTCTGGACAAATAAAAGGTGCTCCACTAAGTAACACCGAGAAAAATCCAAACACCTCAAAACCATCTCTCTGCGGTCAGGTAAAACTCTTGATGATCCATATACAGGTAGACAAGGAAAGCCACAAGAAGTCGAACAGGTAAATGAAGGTGAGAATAAAATAAATCTTGAGATTCCAAAAGAACAAAAAGATAAAAGGAAAAAAGGTACAAGAAAATGAATTGATGACAAATCCTCACTCTGTACTCCTCCCATTTCCCAAAAAGTTGAAAAGAGAAAAACTTGACAAGCAGTTCTCAAAGTTTCTAGAAATTTTAAAATAGCTTTACATTAACATACCTTTTACAGATGCTTTGAAAAAAATGCCGGGATATGCTAAATTTCTTAAAAAACAATTTGTCAAATAAAAATAAAATGGAAGAATTTCCAGCGTTGAAGCTTACAGAAAAATGTAGTGCTATACTTCAAAATAAGTTTCTACAGAAACTTGGTGATCCAGGCAGTTTTACAATTCCTTGTACTTTGGGAGGTGCTCATTTTGAAAAAACATTATGTGATTTAGGTGCTTCAATAAATCTAATTCCTTTTTTAATTTTCAGGAAATTAGAACTTGGTGAAATGAAGGACACTAGTGTGTCTCTGCAATTGGCTGATCAAAGTACTAAAAAAACGATAGGAATACTTGAAAATATCCTCGTTAGAGTTGATAAATTTATATTCCCAGTAGATTTTATAGTACTTGAAATGGAAGAAAACACTGAGGTACCATTAATTTTAGGCAGACCATTTTTTGCAATAGGAAGAGCAATAATTGATGTCCATCAAGGACTATTAATTTTGCGAGTTGATGAGAAAAGAGTAATTTTTTATATGCATAAATAATGAAATATCCTGAGGATGAGTCACCATCATCTTGTTTTCAAATTGATTTGTTGAATGACCTTGCAGATGAATATAAATATGATCAGTTGATTACTGATTCATTGGAAAGATATTTGGCAAAGTCAGGTACCACAAATGATGATGACACCACAATCAGAAAAGAAGTTGAAATGTTGGAAAAGGATTCAGAAAATGAGAAAGTATCACCAGAAGAACTTCAACAAAAAATTGAAGAAGTTCAACGCTCAACAATTTATAAATATAAGTATACCCAATTAAATCAAGTATTTCAAATAAATATCTTTCACATATAATTCTTCTGAATAAATCTCTTTCAAATATAATTCCTTCAAATATACTTCCTTTAAATAAATCTCTCTCAAATATAATTTCTTCAAATAAATACCTTTCGAATGTAATTCTTTCGAATAAATCTTTTTGAATAAAAGTCCTTCCAAATAAATATTTAGAATATAATTCTTTCAATTAAAAAGTTACCATGTGACACTTCATTTCATAATCATACAACTACGGGTCTCAGCCCATTTTTATATTTTTCATAAATACGGGTCTCAACCCACTTTCATATTTTCACGGCACTTCGTGCCTATAATTAAATCATCATATTTTCCCGGCACCTCGTGCCCTCATTTTATATCATAACTGCACGGACAATTCACGTGCCAACATCATCATTATTTACTCACGACACCTCGTGCCCACATTTTCATATCATAATCCGCCTGGCAATGGCCACAGACCCCAATTTCAACATAAATCAGACTATTACTAATTTACCAATAACAAGACCAATTGCACAAGATATAAAAATAAACACAATAAAAATCACAACATCACATAAAAATTTCCAATGCAACAACCCCACATCATCACATATCATCCCTGACAATAGGCACATGTATCTCTCTTATAGCCACCCTAATCACTCCTATAATAGCCTCCCTTATCCCTCCGCGTTGACAATATCAATAGCCACCCTTATCGCTCCTATAGCCATCCTTATCGCTCCGCCCAGATAATACCCCAACCCACATAACAACAGTGAAATGTCTCCCGTATACCCACATAATATCAACAGTGAGATGCCACCCTTATATCCTCAAAATGATAACTCAATTAACACAACAATTTACACGGAATATTATCACGACAACGTAACAAAAATCAATTCATATCACAATTTGCACAATGGCCACAACCAATTCCAAGGATATAACAAAATTAATTAATTTCATAACAAATAGCCCAAGACTCCACACAATGTATATAAAACCTCAAAAACAATCAACAGAGGTAGAAAAATAATCAACATAGGGCACACATTTATTAATCTAAATTTAGATAATTATATTAACACTTCTTCTTACGCTTGCTTAATTAATTATTTGCATAGGAAAAATTCATAATGAAATCAAATTCCAAGAAATATCAAACCATCAAACTCACGAAAATCACATAACTATACAAGTAATAATTACATCGAATTGTCATATAAAAACAAGTTCAATATTTGTGATTTGAGACATGACAATTAGATGATTAAATATATACCAACAATTATCCAATTTACTACACAATATGCACAAGACTTTAACTCAATAAATTTTGCATATATAAGCCCGAGTACGTACTCGTCACCTCGCATACACGGCTTTTCATATTTCACAAATGGCACATAAGACTCGATGCCTAAGGGGTAATTCCCCCCACTCGAGGTTAAGCATGACACTTACCTTTTGGAAGTTAGGCCGATATTCCAAAATAGCCTTCTTGCTTGAATTGACCTCCGGACAGCTCAAATCTATCCAAATTAATTGTATAACTTCATTAAAATTTATCGAAAATAATTTCGGATAATAAAACGTCGCCTTGAAAATTTATTCTAAATAGTCAACAAAAGTCAACGCGGGGCTGGCCTCTCGGAACCCGATATACTTTTTATGAAATCCGAACACCCATTCCGATACGAGTTCAACCATACCAATTTTATCAAATTCCGATAATAATTCGACCTCCAAATCTTAAATTTTTATTTTTGGAAGATTTTACAAAAATCTTGATTTTTCTTCCATAAATTCACGGATTCATGATGTAAATGAGTATGAAATCATGAAATATAATCAATATAGGATAATGAATACTTACCCTAATATTTTTCCATGAAAATCTCCCAAAAATCGCCCAAGAATCGTGCTCCAAAAATCCAAAACGAAATGAAGGAAATGACCATTTTTGGTCCTTAAGTTTCTGTCCATCCGTCACTAAAAGTCCATTTTCCATCACTAAAAGTCCACACAAGAACTTGCTTGCACCAGCCTTTATTTAATTAATCATAACTTTATGTACAAAAGTCCAAATGATAAATGGTTTAACTTTCTGAAAATTAGAATCAAAAGACTACAACTTTCATGTTTTGATAAGTTTTTGATTTCTTATGAATTGCGAGATATAAGCTTCCAAAGTCGGCTTCACGCATCAGAAATTTCTGGAAAAATTTCGGGCGAGCTTCATTCAATCCATCATAACTTTATGTTTAAATGTCCAAATAATGAATGATTTAATTTTCTGGAAATTAGAATCAAAGGACTACAACTTTGATGTTTTAAATATTTTCAGATTCCTTATAGATTGTGAGATATAAGCTTCCAAAATTGGCTCCATGCACCAGAAATTTCTGGCGAACAGCTATGCAACAGAAATTTCCAGCAACCCTCTTTGTCCGAAATCCATTCTGTTTAACTTCTGAAATCCACCCGAGGCCCTTGGGACCTTAACCAATTATACTAACATGTCCAAAATACAATACGAACTTAGTCGAGACTTCAAACCACATCAAACAACATCAAAATGACGAATCACACCTCAAATCAAAATCTATGAACTTTGAACTTTTAAATCCTATATCTTGTGCCGAAACACATCAAATGAATTCGGAATGACTTCAAATTTTGCATACAAGATGACATAACGGACCTATTTCAATTTCTATAATCGGATTCTGACCTCGATATCAAAAAATCAACCCCCCGGTCAAACTTTCCAAAAATTCAACTTTCGGCATTTCAAGCCTAATTCCACTACGGACCTCCAAATAATTTTTCGGACACTCTCCTAATCCCAAAATTACCATACGAAGTTATTGACATCATCAAAATTCTATTCCGGAGTCGTATGCTCAAAAGTCAACTCTTCGATCAACTCTTTCCATTTAATCTTCAAATTAAGGATTGTTTCTTTTTAATTAATTCCGAATCTTTCAAAAAATCAAACTCGACCACACCCGCGGGTTATAATACTTATTACGAAGTTGCTCGAGACCTTAAGTCGATGAACGGGACATTAATTCTTAAAACGACAAGTCGGGTCGTTACATTCTCCAACTCTTAAACAAATGTTCGTCCTCGAACGTGCTAAGAATTATTCTGAGGTTACCAAATTGATGATTTTACTTTTACACATATACTTACGGCTGATCCCATATTACCGTATTTAAGATAATCCCGACAACACCGTCTCAGTTGAGATTATTTCTTTGATTTACACTTTTAAGCCTAAAAACCAATTTCTTACACTCCAAACATTTTCAAAAGGCCTAATTTTCATATCAACGCACGGTGTTAGTCTCAACTGACTATAGCCACTCGTGTCTACACACACATCAACTTTCTTGATAGTGTTGACGTACTTCGAAATTATTCCGGGGTGTTACATTCTCCCCCGCTTAGGATTATTCGCCCTCAAATACATAACATAACTTATCTCTTCTTTTGCACGTCTCAATCCCCCAAATTTTTACTAACTCACAAACTTTTTAGAAATTTCAGCAGTCTCCCATGTAAATGGGTCTATCCACCTGCCAGCGTAATACCAAAACAACTCCTAACAACACATCCACAACCCAACAAAGCACCACAATGTATATATCAATAACACTAATCTCAGCATTACATGCACTGCATTATCATAATGATATCAGGACATGAAGCATATCATATGTATGCCCATCACCACATCTCTAGTCTTAATAATTGTTCATAATCGATTATAACATCGCTGATTAACCTCATATTAACCAAAACCTCATTTCAATTTTTTTCACAATACTGACAGCAAAATGTGAGGCATGAAGACCTCATAACTATTTACCTGACTTAACGAGTCACATTTAATGCCACCTGGGCACTTACTTCGTAGGCTAAAAGTCAATAACTATGGCACAATTATGGTACAGAAACACATAAAAGAATTATCACATAAGCCTATCAGGAATAACTCCCTATTAATACTTTAGTACAAATTAAACTTCGCAAAGGGAGAATTTAAACTCATAAATATTTCACCACAAGGACCTCGTCCTTATATAACTTCCATTGCGGCTTGTATCCCGGTTTAAATATTTCACATCATATAAAAATGTGAGGATCTCGTCCTCAACTCCGAATCATAAGTATTTTGCACATTGTGCCAACTGAAATTTCAATTTCCTTTCTTTCTTCTTTTCAATAAATTTCGTAAATATTTTTCATAACACATAATGAACCCTCATACTGGTAGGTCATATAATTCATAAAATTGCAATCAATTATTCCGAAACACATCAAACCCACTGTAATGAATAATAAAAATTACTTTTGGACTTATAGCCCTCAATGGTGCCCAAAAATAAAATGATAGACACAGGCTAACATCATCAAACCTCCCAACAGGGATAAACATATAAGTGGTTCACAAAATTACGATGCTCACCCATAAGCGGAGCATAATAGAAGGACTCGCCTCAATATTCATAACCGAATCAAATTAAGAAAAAATATCCTTTTATAACAAATCAGGATCATACCTGTAATGACACCATCTGGTGTATCGGCCTCAGCCAAATCATAGCAATTATATCAACAGGTCGGGCCTCCACCTCTTAGGCGCCCTCTACCCGTTTGTCCTCCACCCCTAACTGGATGTGCACGTGATGTAGTAGCTACACTAAGGCCTATAGTCTGAGTGTTCTGATAAAATCCACCCCTCCCAAGTCTGGGACAATCTCTCATAATGTGCCTAGTGTCACCACACTTATAACAGCCCCTCTGAGGTCATGGATGCTCGTACTGCGTCTGTGCCAGATAACTAGAATAACCACCGTAAAACTCTCGTGTCGCTATAAGAACTTAATGGGGCACCTCGAGTAATCTGATGTGCGGACTGAGCTGGCCGGCTGCTCGAACCTCCGCCATAATGGGTCATATCTGAATAGTAAAATCCATTGAACCCTCCAGAGCTTCGAGACCTTTTGGCCTCCTTAGACTCCTTTTCCTCACCTAAAACACCCTCAATCCTCCTCGCAATCTCCACTACTTGCTGAAATGGAGTATCAGTTTGCAACTCTCGAGTCATGCATATTTTAAGATCATAATCGATCCCCTCAATGAATCTGCAGACCCGCTCTCTGACGGTAGGAACCAAAGTAGGTGCACGATGAGCTAACTCACTGAACCTTATAGCATATTCTGACACTGTCATGGTGCCCTCATGCAACCATTCAAACTCTGTGCGCCACGCATCTCGGAGGGTCTGGGGAACAAATTCCTTCAAAAACATCTCTAAAACCTGAGCCCAAGTAGGTGGTATTGCATCGGCTGGTCTACCTTCTTTATAGATTTCCCACCACTGATACGCTGCGCCTGAAAGTTGAAATGTAGTAAAGGCAACATCGCTCACTTCCACAATACCCATGGTGCGGAGAATATGGAGACAATTTTCTAGAAATACTTAGGCATCCTCTGTAGTTGTGCCACTGAAAGTAGGTGGACTGTACCTATTAAACCTCTCAAGTCTCTTTTGTTCTTCTTCTGATATCTCTGGCCTGACCTCAGGCCGAACCGGAATAACAGGTTATATCGGTATTACACCCGGAACCTGACCAACGTGAACCTGCTCCTCTGGAGTCGTGGTAGGAGTCCGAGCTACTCCCCAATTGGCGAAATATTTGGTGCAACAGAGATCAATCCCGCATGAGTTAATGTACCAAACATACTCGGAAAATGTGCTAAAGTCTTCTGAAGTCCAGGGGTAACAACATATGCTTCTGATACCTATCCCCCAACTGGAGCTACTGGAGACTCCTCAACTGCTGTTCTGACAGGTGCTCTAGTCGTGCCCGTCCTCGACCTCTACCTCAGCCTCGGCCTCTTGCAGCCCTAGCAGTATGTGCGGATGTCTGCTCAGCTAACCCGATAGCACGTGTCCTCACCATCTGTGAGAGACTAGAGATACAAAGGCTCAAATTCCAAATTCAACAAATTTTGCACGACGGGAATGAAAGAAATGGAAATTTCCTAATAGTTCTATAGTCTCTCGAAGATAAGTACAGACGTCTCTGTACCGATCCGCAAGTCTCTACTAGACTTGTTCGTGACTCGTAGAACCTATGAACCTAGAGCTCTGATACCAACTTGTCACGACCCAAAATCCCACCATAGGCGTCGTGATAGCACCTAGTCTCTAAGACTAGGTAAGTCGATTTCCATTACATTTTGAAGCTATTTTTTTTTTTGAATATGAATTGAATAGGTAATCAAAACCAACAGCGGAACAAATATGAATATAACAACCTTCTAAGATTGGTAGTACTGAGACACGAACTCTAACTGAATACATGAAATGATCTCAAGGATCGAATACTCAATACTGTTTGATTAATAATTAACAGTACAATAAAATGAAAAGACTTCAAGGGACTGTGACAACCAAGCATCTCTACCTTGAATCCTTGCGATCACGCTTTAACTCTGTCCGAGTCCGATAGCTCCAATACCTGGCTCTGCACAAAAATATGCAGAAGTGTAGTATGAGTACACCACGGTCAGTACCCAGTAAGTATCAAGACTAACCTCAGTGGAGTAGAGACGAGGTACAGTCAAGACACTCACTAGTCTAATAACCCGTGCAATAAAATATACAAAATAATAGGAAACAAATAACAATAAGTGCAACAAGAACACCATTAATAACGCTCAAAAATTTATAAATATAAGTACACCCAATTAAATCAAGTATTTCAAATAAATATCTTTCAAATATACTTCCTTTAAATAAATCTCTCTCAAATATAATTCCTTCAAATAAATACCTTTCGAATGTAATTCTTTCAAATAAATCTTTTTGAATAAAAATCCTTCCAAATAAATATTTTGAATATAATTCTTTCAATTAAAAAGTCACCATGTGACACTTCAATTCATATTCATACAACTACGGGTCTTAGCCCATTTTTATATTTTTCATAAACACGGGTCTCAGCTCACTTTCATATTTTTACGGCACTTCGTGCCTATAATTAAATCATCATATTTCTCCGGTACCTCGTGCCCTCATTTCATATCACAACTGCACGGACAATTCACGTGCCAATATCATCATTATTTACTCACGACACCTCGTGCCTATATTTTCATATCATAATCCGCCTGGCAATGGCCACAGACCCCAATTTCAACATAAATCAGACTATTACCAATTTACCAACAACAAGACCAATTGCACGAGATATAAAAATAAACACAATAAAAATCACAACATCACATAAAATTTCCAACGCAACAACCCCACATCATCGCATATCATCCCTGACAATAGCCACCCTTATCACTCCTATAATAGACCCCCTTATCCCTTAGCCTTGACAATATCAATAGTCACCCTTATCGCTCCTATAGTCACCCTTATCGCTCCACCCAGACAATACCCCAACCCACATAACAACAGTAAAATGCCTCCCTTATGCCTATATAATATCAACAGTGAGATGCCACCCTTATATCCTCAAAATGATAACTCAATTAACACAATAATTTACACGGAATATTATCACGACAACGTAACAAAAATCAATTCATATCACAATTTGCACAATGGCCACAACCAATTCCAAGGATATAACAAAATTAATTAATTTCACAACAAATAGCCCAAGACTCCACACAATGTATATAAAACCTCAAAAACAATCAACAGAGATAGAAAAATAATCAACATAGGGCACACCTTTATTAATCTAAATTTAGATAATTATATTAACACTTCTTCTTTCGCTTGCTTAATTAATTATTTGCATAGGAAAAATTCATAATGAAATCAAATTCCAAGAAATATCAAACCATCAAACTCACGAAAATCACATAACTATACAAGTAATAATTACATCGAATTGTCATATAAAAACAAGTTCAATAATTATAATTTGAGACATGACAATTAGATGATTAAATATATACCAACAATTATCCAATTTACTACACAATATGCCCAGGACTTTAACTCAATAAATTTTGCACATATAAGCCCGAGTACGTACTTGTCACCTCGCGTACACGGCTTTTCATATTTCACAAATGGCACATAACACTCGATGCCTAAAGGGCAATTCTCCCACTCGAGGTTAAGCAAGACACTTACCTTTTTGAAGTTAGGCCGATATTCCAAAATAGCCGTCTTGCTTGAATTGACCTCCGGACAGCTCAGATCTATCCAAATTAATTGTATAACTTCATTAAAGATCATCGGAAATAATTCCGGATAATAAAACGTCGACTTGAAAATTTATTCTAAAAAGTCAACAAAAGTCAATGCGGGGCTCGCCTCTCGCAACCCGATATAATTTTTACGAATCCGAATACCCATTCCGATACGAGTTTAACCATACCAATTTTATCAAATTCCGATAACAATTCGACCTCCAAATCTTAAATTTTTGTTTTTGGAAGATTTTGCAAAAATCATGATTTTTCTTCCATAAATTCACGGATTCATGATGCAAATGAGTATGGAATCATTAAATATAATCAATATAGGATAATGAACACTTACCCCAATATTTTCTCATGCAAATCGCCCAAAAATCGCCCAAGCACCGTGCTCCAAAAATCCAAAACGAAATGAAGGAAATGACCATTTTTGGTCCTTAAGTTTCTGCCCATCCGTCACTAAAAGTCCATTTTCTGTCACTAAAAGTCCACACCAGAACTTGCTTGCACCGGCATTCATTCAATCGATCATAACTTTATGTACAAATATCCAAATGATAAATGGTTTAACTGTCTGGAAACTAGAATCAAAAGACTACAATTTTTATATTTTGATAATTTTCCGATTCCTTATGAATTGTGAGATATAAGCTTCTAAAGTCGGCTCTACGCATCCGAACTTTCTGGCAAAATTTCTGGCGAGCTTCATTCAATCCATCATAACTTTATGTATAAATATCCAAATAATAAATAATTTAACTTTATGGAAACTAGAATCAAAGGACTACAACATTGGTGTTTTAAATATTTTTAGATTCCTTATAAATTGCAAGATATAAGCTTCTAAATTTGGCTCTATGCACCAGAAATTTCTGGCGAACAGCTCTGCAACAGAAATTTCCAGCAACCCTCTTTGTCCGAAATCCATTCTGTTTACCTTCTGAAATCCACCCGAGGCCCTCGGGACCTTAACCAATTATACTAGCATGTCCCAAAATACAATGCGAACTTAGTTGAGGCTTCAAACCACATCAAGCAACATCAAAACGATGAATTACACCTCAAATCAAAATCTATGAACTTTGAACTTTCAAATTCTATATCTTGTGCCGAAACACAACAAATCAATTCGGAATGACTTCAAATTTTGCACACAAGTCATAAATGACATAACGAACCTATTCTAATTTCCAGAATCGGATTCCGACCTCTATATCAAAAAGTCAACCCCCGGTCAATCTTCCCAAAAATTCAACTTTCGGCATTTCAAGCCTAATTCCACTATGGACCTCCAAATAATTTTTCGGATACGCTCCTAAGTCCAAAATCACCATACGAAGATATTGAAAAAATTCTATTCCGGAGTTGTGTGCTCAAAAGTCAACTCTCCGATCAATTCTTTCCATTTAAGCTTCAAATTAAGGATTGTTTCTTTTAATTAATTCTGAATCTTCTGAAAAATCAAACTCGACCACACCCGTGGGTCAAAATACTTATTATGAAGTTGCTCGAGACCTTAAGTCATTGAACGGGGCACTAATTCTTAAAACGACAAGTCGGGTCGTTACACCATAAGGGTCAAACTTTAGGTCAGCATTCCACCGTACCGAAAGGTTGTTTCGAGTACGGGGATCATAGTCATGTGCGGAGGTTCTGCCCTAGGCTTTCGGGCAAGGTAGTGCAGCAGGGTTAGCAGTCTATAATTACAGCACCAACTGCCACACCAGCCATCCGGCCGCGCAGAGGCGGAGGGCAGTTGGGTAGGGGTCCTCCTAGAGGTGGAGGCCAGTAATGTGGTGCTCCAGCTAAGTTCTATACTTTTCCGGCCAGACCAGATGCAGTGGCCTCAGAAGACGTGATCACATGTATTATTTCTGTCTGTGATAGGGATGCTTCAGTACTATTTGATCCAAAGTCTACATATTCATATGTTTTATCTCTGTTAGCTCATTTCCTAGGAGTTCCTCGGGAGTCCTTGGGTACTCCTGTTTTGTGTCTACATCAATGGGCGATTCTGTTATTGTAGATTGGGTCTACCGGTCATGTATCATGACTTTTTGTGGTTATGATACTAGAGCGGATCTTCTGTTGCTTGATATGACCTACTTTGAGGTCATCCTGGGCATGTACTGGTTGTCTCCATATCACGCCATCCTTGATTGTCATGCCAAGGTTGTTACCTTGGCGATGCCAAAGTTACCTAGATTAGAGTGGAAGGGATCGTCTGTCAGTGAATCTAGTTGGGTTATCTCCTTTCTAAAGGCTCAACACATGGTCGAGAAGGGTTGTTTGACTTATCTAGCCTATGTTCGAGATACTACCACAGAGACTCCGGTGATTGATTCAGTGCCCGTGGTCTGGGAGTTCTCCGATATGTTTCCTTCTGATCTTCCAGGCATGCCACGAGATCGTGGCTCCAGGCACCCAGCCTATATCTATCCCACCATACCGCATGGATCCGAAAGAGTTGAAGGAGTCGAAAGAATAGTTTGAGGAGTTGCTAGCAAAGGGGTTTGTCAGACCGAGTGTGTCGCCTTGGGGTGTACCGGTGTTATTTGTGAAGAAGAAGAAGTATGGGACTATGTGGATGTGCATTGATTACCACCAGTAGAACAAAGTTACCATTAAGAACAAATACCCGCTACCGCGTATTGATGATCTATTCGACCAGCTGCAGGGTGCCAGGGTGTTCTCTAAGATCGACTTGAGATTGGGGTACCATCAGTTGAAGATTCGGGATTCGGATGTCCTGAAGACGGCTTTCCGGACTAGATATGGCCATTATGAATTCCTAGTGATGTCCTTCGATTTGACTAATGCCCATGCAGTGTTTATGGATTTAATGAACCGGGTGTTCAGGCCATATATTGATTTGTTTGTCATTGTCTTCATTGATGACATTTTGATCTACTCACGTAGCATGGAGGAGCACAAGAAGCATTTGAAAGTGGTGCTTCAGACCTTATGGGAATAGAAGCTATATGCTAAGTTCTCCAAGTGTGAGTTCTAGTTAGATTCTATGGAATTATTGGGACATGTTGTATCAGGAGAGGGTATTAAGGTAGATCCTAGGAATATCGAGGCAGTTCAGAGTTGGCCTCGTCCTACCACGGCGAGTGAGATCAAGAGCTTCTTGGGGTTACCAGGTTATCATCGCCAGTTTGTGGAGGCCTTCTCATTTATTGCAGCACCTTTGACTAGATTGACCCAAAAAGGTGCTCTGTTCCGATGGTCCGATGATTGTGAGGTAAGCTTTCAGAAGCTCAAGATCGCATTGACTTCAACACCGGTGTTAGTGTTGCCTTCCGGTTCAGGGATGTATATTATGTATTATGACGCTTCATGCATTGGTTTGGGTTGTGTATTGATGCAGGGGGCAAGTTATTACATATGCTTCATGTCAGCTAAAGCCCCACGAGAAGAATTACCATGTACACGATTTGGAGTTGGACGCGATTGTTCATGCTCTCAAGATCTAGAGGCATTATCTTTATGGGGTGTCTTGTGAGGTTTACACCGATCATCGTAGCTTGCAGCATTTGTTCAAGCAGAGGGATCTCAATTTAAGGCAGCGTATGTGTCTTGAGTTACTAAAAGATTATGATATCACCATCCTTTATCATCCGGGCAAGGCGAATGTAGTTGCGTATGCCTTGAGCAGAAAGGCAGAGAGTATGGGTAGTTTGGCATTCATTTCAGCAGAGGAGAGGCCACTAGCTTTGGACATTCAGTCCTTGGCTAACAGACTTGTGAGGTTGGATATTTCTGAGCCCAGCCTAGTTCTTGCATGCATCGTCGCCCAATATTCACTATTCGAGCAGATTAAGGCTCGCCAGTACAACGATCTGCACTTATTGGTTCTCAGAGAGACGGTACTATAGGGTGGTGCCAAATAGGTTACTATCGATGAGGATGGTGTCCTACAACTCCAGTGTCGTCTATATGTCCTTAATGTTGATGGATTGAGGGAAAAGATTCCAGAGGAGGCACATAGCTCTCGGTATTTTATTCATCCAGGTGCTACGAAAATGTATCGCGACCTGAGGCAGATATATTGGTGGCAGCAGATGAAGAAGGACATAGGTGAGTAGGCAGCGAGGTGCCTTAATTGCCAGCAAGTAAGGTACGAGCATCAGACGCCAGGTGGCCGACTCCAGCAGATGGTTATACCTGAGTGGAAATGGGAGCGCATTACTATGGATTTCGTAGTTGGGTTATCGCGGACCTTGCGGAAGTTTGATGCCGTTTGGGTCATTGTCGACAGGTTGACCAAGTCGGCACACTTCATTCCGGTAGTGACCATGTATTCTTCAGAGAGATTGGCCCAGATATACATTCAGGAGATTGTTCAGTTGTACGGTGTGCCTGTCTCTAATATATCAGATAGAGGCCTTTAGTTTAATTTGCATTTCTCGAGGGCAGTACAGAGTGAGTTGGAGACTCGGGTAGAGTTCAGCACAGCCTTTCATCCGCACACCGACGGGCAGTTAGAGCGGACAGTTTAGATCTTTGAGGATATGCTCAGAATATGTGTGATTGACTTCGGAGGGCAGTGGGATCGATTCTTGCCTTTGGCCGAGTTTTCTTACAACAACAGTTATCAGTCCAGCATTGAGATGGCTCCATTTTAGGCCTTATATGGTCGGCGATATCATTCGCCCATCAGATGGTTTGAGCCCGACGAGGCTAAGTTATATGGTACTGATTTAGTGAAGGATGCCTTGAAAAAGATAAAGTTGATTCAGGAGCGACTTCGCACAGCACAGTCCAGACAGAAGAGTTACGCAGATCAGAAGGCGCGTTACTTATCATTTATGGTGGGCAAGAAGGTTCTCTTGAAAGTCTCACCGATGAAGGGAATCACGAGGTTCGGGAAGAAGGGCAAGTTGAGCCTAAGGTTTATAAGTCCATTTTGAGGTGTTGAGATGGGTAGAGGAGGTTGCTCATGAGCTTGCTTTGCCTCCCAGTCTATTAGGAGTTTATCTGGTCTTCCATCTGTCTATGCTCCGGAGGTATCATGTCGATAGGTCGTATGTGTTAGACTACAGCACGGTTCAGTTAGATGAGAGCATGTTGCCATTGTTGACATGCAGGTTTTCCAGTTGAGGTCCAAGAAGATTTCTGCAGTAAAGGTTCAGTGGAGGGGTCAGCCAGTTGAGGAGGCGACTTGGGAGACCGAGGAGGAAATGTGGAGCAGATATCCACACTTATTCGGCACTCCAGGTACGATTCTAGACCCGTTCGAGGACGAACGTTTGTTTAAGAGGTGGAGAATGTAACGACTCGACCGGTTGTTTTGCCTTCTAGATCCTCGTTCCCCTATATAAGACTCCTCAAATGCGCTTTACTGTTTTATGACTTGCGGGGATGGTTAGTTCGGGTTAGGAAGGATTCGGGTTGAAATCGGAATAATCAGTTCCTTAATATTGGCTTTAAAAGGGTAAGTTTGACTTGGGTCCATATTTCTATTAAATGCTCTCAGAACTGAGATTTGACGGTCCCAATAGATTTGCATGATTATTTTGGACTTGGGCGAGTGTTCGTATCAATATTTGGATGACCCGAGAGCGTTTTGGCACCACAAATTGAAAGTTGGGTTATTGAAGGTTTTAAAGTCCTTTAAATTTGGTGCGAAGTAGGTTTTGGTGTTATAGAGATCTGTTTGGGGTTCCGAGCTCGGAAATAGTTCCGTAAGGTGATTTAAGACTTGCACACAAATTTTGGTATCATTTCGAGTAGTTAAGTATGATTTGGCGCGTTCGGAGCAAGTTGGAAGAACTTGAAGTTTACAAGTTGATTCGATTTAGTTTGGGGTGCGATTCTTAGTTTTGGTGTTGTTTTCTGCATTTCGATGGTTCGAGCGAGTCTGTCTCATGTTTACAAACTTGTTGGAATGTTTGAACGAGGCCTAGGGGGCCTCGGGTGCTACTCGGACGTTGCACGGATCGAGTTAGAGCTTAAAAGGGGTTGATGGTGTGCTCGCACCTGTGAGCTTTTGGCCGCAGGTGCGAGCTTGCAGGTGCGAGCTCTTGGCCATAGAAGCGTCTTTGGGCATTTGGCCAGTGGTCCGCAGAAGCATAGAAGTATGCGCAGAAGTGGCCTCGCTTCTACGGTGAGACGTCCGCAGGTGCGAGAAGGTCTTTGATCGCTCTACCCTCCGCAGAAGCGGGAGCTCATCCGTAGAAGTGGTGTCAGCCAGCCTGGTCTAGGACCGCACCTGCGATGGCTTTACCACAGGTGCGGCACCGCATATGCGACCCCAGGTCCGTAGAAGCGGAAATGCTGGAGGCAGTGAGATCCATTTAATACGGGACTTAGGCCATTCTGGGTTCATTTCTTTCACTTCTTGGGCGATTTTGGAGCTTCTTAGAGAGGGGTTTTCACTTAGCTATTGAAGGTAAGTAATTTCTATCCAATGTAAGTTAAATACATAGATTATGGGTAGATTTAACATACAAAATTGTGAAACATTATGGGTTTAGTTGAAAAACCTAGGTTTTGATAAAAATAGGATTTAACCACGAAAATGGTTATGGTATTGAGTGAAAATTATATATTTGAGTTCGTGAGGTTAAGGATAACAATTTTCTTCGAAAATTTTCAGAATCCGGGCACGTGGGACCGGGGGTGAATTTTAAGAATCTTCCAATTTGGGTTGGGTAACTCCTTTAATAACTAAATTATTAACTTTTGAGCGGATATTGATTATTTTATATAATATTTGGATAGTTGTGGATTGTTCGGCACCAAGGGGGTCTTAGAGTGAATTTGTGGCCAGAAAGTGAGCTTTAAGACGAGGTAAGTCTGTTGCCTAACCTTGTAAGAAGGAATTTACCCCTAAGTGATTTAAATTACTATTTGCTTCTAATTATGGGGGTTACGTATGGACGCGGTGACTAGAGTCTGTGTGTAGCTACTAATTATGCTTATGTCCAGGTAGTTTAGGACCCAAATCATTAAATATTTATACTGCTTGCACCCTACTTATTAATTAAAGTGCCTAAATTATATTGGAACTTGATAGAGGAATTAAAAAAGACCGAGTTTCACTCACTTGAGTTTTGGTGGGTTACTTGACCATTAATGAAAATTGTGCTCCTTTGTGTATTAGCCTTGTAATGGTTTTTGAATCGGATGTTCATAAAGTATCATCTCTTCTTGTGGAGCGGGCTGAACGCCTCGGCAGTAGAATAGATGCATCTATAGTACGTGCCGCTCGACCATCGGCAGTGTACATATTATTCTGGATCGGACCGTACAACCTCGGCATAAATCGTGAGTAATAATACACGGAACCTAATTATACTTGATATTATTTTATGGCATGAGAGGTTGTAATTATTAATGACAGAATTTGACCTGAAATTTACGATTAGTAAAAGAATTATGTATTTACTGCTTGTTATTGAGTTATTATTATTGTTTATACAACCCATGCTTATGTAGAATTTTTGCATTTTATTGTTAGCCCATAGTAAGTGTTGAAGTCGACCCCTCGTCATTACTTCTTCGAGGTTAGATAGATACTTACTGGGTATATGTTATTTACGTACTCACGCTATACTTCTGCATTAATCGTGTAGGATCTAAGGCAGGTGCATCTGGCGGTCATATCGGCGCGCACCCTCCGTTATCCCGAGGCCTAGTGGTGAGTTGCTTCCTGAGCCGTTCTGCAGCACCTAGAGTTTCTCTTTTATATCTATTTTTCTGTCTACTTTATTTCAGACAGGAGTTAGAGTTTTGTATATTCTACTAGTTTCTCATACACTTGTGACAGCAGGTCTTGGAACACCTACTAGTAGACTTTATGATTTGGAGATTTTATTTCACTGCATTTGCTCACTCCTATGCCTTCGTCTTATTTATTTAAAACATTTCTACTTCTTAATTTCTTAATAAATGGAATTTAGCTAGTTGAAAACTTATTAAAAGAGTAATCACACGGTCAGTTCACCGTTGGCTTGCCTAGCGGCGACGTTGGGCGCCATCACGGCCTATAGGAGAAATTAGGTCGTGACACCAAGTGTATTGTGCGGTTAGCTTATATTGTCTAGTTTTTCTGCTTATCTGGAAATCTAGAACTTGCCTTGAATGTGGATTGAGGCAAAATTCTAGGTAGATCTTTGAGTTAAGAAATGAACGTGGGCCTTTTGTGTTGAGCCATAGCCTAAATTGACCTCCCTTAGTGATTTTTATCTCTAGTTAGCACAGTTGAGCCTACATAAATTATCTCTTATTTTGTTGGTTGTCAAGCTAAAACCCTTAGCCTGTTTATTTGTTAGGACTTATTCTTTGTTCACCCAATTCCCTTTTGGGCACTTTAAGAATTGATCTGAATGTAAAAAAATTAGGCGTAAGATGCAATTATGAAAATAATTGGTGAAAGAATAATTGTTTGAGGTTGTCGATAATTTGAGATGTTGCCATGAGAACTGAAAAAGATTGTTGCTTCTGAAATTCTAAACTAAAAAACAAGAGAGAGAGAGGGGGGATAGCAACAAAGAAATGTTGGCATCTCTATTAAAAAAACAAGAAAAATTGTGAAAGGAATGAAACAAAATAGAGATTATTATTTAAATGAGAGCAAAGACAATTGAGCTTAAGCGATAAAATAAAGTGTAGTGCCCATAAGGAATTTGAGTTAGTATTATCCATATGTATCATACATATTCCTAAGCTTATATTATAACCTTGTAAAAGTCCTACATAATCTCAACTCAAAGACTCCTACATTAGTGCAGAATCACATGATAGTCATGCTTATGGCAATTTCTAGTAGCTTGAGGTAATTCTTTGTTGAGAGTGAGCGAATTTTTCTATCTATGCCCTTCTTTGTTATACATCTATATATTATGTGATATATGTCCATCTCGCTTCATTTGGTGAGACACACTAGAGATTAGGAAATATTGTGATTTCAATTCTCAATAGATGAATGTGAGTACGGTAAAAAGTTGTTTGAACTCGTGGATAAGTCTTAATTAATTCTTCTCTATCGAAAGTTTTCATATGATTTTGCTTAAAGTGTTTAGCTTTATGTTTTAGTTTTTCTTTTGTTCGAGGACGAACAAATATTTAAATGTGGGAGAATTTGATAAAAGAAAAATATCATGCATAAAATAAGTAATTATTTAATTCCCAATACTAATAATTTTAATTTTCATTGCAGGAATACTATATTTCAATAACTAATTCAATATGCATCAACTATGGAGATATGTGGCAAAAGAAATTAAGTCGAAGTTTTCAAAGAAAGAAAGAAAAAAGAAAGAATAAGAAAAAGAAGGGTAAGAAAGCAAGTGGCAGACGCCAACTTGCCAAGTTGAAGGCAAAATTTTGGTTTTGCAACTTGAAGCAAATCTAAAACATTAGATTTCATGAGGAATATTTACATGCTATGCCAAGGAGAATTCAACTATAAATAGATAGGAACGAGCTTCACATTGAAATTATATTCTTGGAGAGCTGCTTCTTTTTTCTGGCTTCTTTCAGTAATTTCTTTTCTTCTTTTAGCTATTATAGTATCTTTATTTCTAGTTCCGAATAAATTGTAATATTAGAAATTACTCTAATTCCTGTTTTTAATTAAATAGGGGGAATTATCTCTTGAATATTTCTTTCTATTTCTTATTTAATGGGAAAGAATATTTATGTTGTCAGTACTAACTCCATGATGGAGTAACTTTTCTTGTGTTGGGAGAATGGCGGATCTTAATATTTTTATATAATAGTAGATATTATTCCTCATTTTTACGTGCTTGAGCTGAAGCTTTTCATTTAAATTTTATATGCTTTATAGTTAGATGTATTTAATTTGTTAACATCTATCTATTTCATACTACATATTAACTTCTTACCAATTCTGTAATCGATAGAGGCGGAAGAAGTAATATAGTTAATTTTGGTATTGCTAGATGTTAACTTTTATTTAGTGACATCTAACTCTTATATGTTATAATTGATTCTACACTTATTTGTAATCGAAAGAGACGAATATTGTAAATATCAGTTATAACAAGTAGGGTAACCGAAAGGGACTTACTAAAAAAGAGCATGTTTAAGTTTAAGCATATATTTCTGGCTGTTTAATATTACTATTTTGATGATTAATTTGTATAACCGAGAGGAGTGCAATTAATTGTTCAACTTAAGTAATAATATATGAATGTAATCATGAGAGGCATTTATACATTTGTGAAAAATAGAAATCAAAGGATAATTTTATCTATTATAAAATAGAAATATTAAGTGAAGTTATGATCCCAACACTTTTTTATTATATTTGTGAAAAATAAAATATTTTCTATTGCTCTATTCATACATTTTTAGTTAGTTAATTCACAACTCAACTCTTCCTGATTTTTTCAAATAGTAATTAAAATAAGAAACGTTTGTAGAATAGATAAACCAATCTATGTGGATTCGACATCTTTCTATACTATTATTTGACAGAGTACGAGTTTAAGTTATATACACGCTAGACACTCGTAAGTTAATTTGATCCATTTTGGCGAAAAATAGAAATTTGAAGGTTTAGAAGGTTGACAGGTTTGACGGGGAGTTGACTTTGTGTATATCGGATTCGGATTTCGATTCCAGGAGTTGGTATAGCTCCATTATGTCATTTAGAACTTGCATGAAAAATTTGACTTCATTCCGGCTTGATTTGATATGATTCGGCACGAGTTGTAGAAGTTGAAAGTTTATAAGTTCATTAAGTTCGATTTGAGATGCGATTCGTAGTTTTGATATTGTTTGATGTGATTTGGGGCCTCGAACAAGTTCGCATTATATTTTTGGACTTATTGATATGTTCGGACAGGGTTCCGAGGGGCTCTGGTGAGTTTTGGATAGGTTTGGGTTGTGTTGCGCTCGTTTTTTATGTTTCAACTTCGTTTCTTCAAGCATAAATGGTACCACATTAAGCAAATGAGCTCCAATTTTTGTTTTGATTGAAGCATTAGATCTGTATCGGAGAAGAGAGCTGGTGTTGGTATTTCGCATATGCGAAGTAGGGTCTGCATCTGCGACCCCGCAGGAGCGAGAAATGGTCCTCAAAAGCATAAATGACAGCTGGAAAAGTGCAGGTGCGAATTTTATGTCGCAAAAGCAAAAATCCCTGTGTATAAATAAATCAGACCGTGTTCTTTTGGTACCGTCCGGAGGTTGTTTCACACGAGAAGGTCATTTTAGAGTATCGGTTTAGTTCTTTGAGGTAAGTATCTTGCCTAAATTTATGTGGGAGAACTACCCTTTAGGATTCGAGTCGTTTATGCTATTTGTGTCATGTGAAAGTCGTGTACGCGAGGTGGCGAGTACGTACTCGAGCTTATATGTGTAAATTGACCGGTCTAGACTCTTAGGAATCTTCTATGTACTTATTTGGAATTGTTAGCACATGATATATCTTTTATTCGTCATGTCTACTATCACATGTTTTATTTGAAGTTGTCGTTACATGTCACATTCTTTACTTGTCGAGTTTGCTCTTATATGCTTTATTTGGAGTTGTTATCACTTTTATCATTATGTGATTTCTTTTATTGTGGAGCTACTCTTAGTTGAAATTGTCGTCATGTGATATCCTTTTGTTGACGGGTTGTTCTCATGCATTTAGACGTGGTACTAGTTCATGCCATTTCCTTCATTGTTAGCCTAATTCATATACTAGAGTCCGAAGTTTGTCATTTCATGGAAGTACTTTCACTATCGAGGTTATCCTTAAACAATTACTCCCTCTGTTTCAAATTAAATGAGGTACTTTCCTTTTTAGTTTGTTCCAAAATAAATGACAGATTTTTAAATTTAAAAATAATTCAACTTTAAACTCTTCATTTTACTCATTTTACTCTTAATGAGAAGCTTTTATAACCATAAAAATGCCATGGGCCCACAAATCTTTTACCCTTAAGCTTTTAAGACCACAAGTTTTGTAATGACCCGATCGATCGTTTTGCTTTTTAGATCCCTGTTTCCCTAAATAAGACTCCCCATACGTGCTTTTACTATTTTATGACTTACGGGGATGGTTAGTTCGGAATTTTGAAGGGTTCGGGTTGAAATCAGAAGACTTAGTTCCTTAATATTGGCTTTAAAGGGGTAAGTTTGACTTGGGTCAACATTTCTAGTAAACGACCTTAGAACCGAGATTTGACGGTCCTAATAGGTGTTTTTGATGATTTTGGACTTGGGCGCATGCCCGGATCGAATTTTGGATGACCCGGGAGCATTTCGACGCAAAACGTCGAGCGTTGGCACATTGAAGGTTTTAAAGTTCTTTAAATTTGATTTGGAGTAGTTTTTGGTGTTATCAAGGTTCATTTGGGATTCTGAGCCTGGGAATAGTTCTGTATGGTGATTTAAGACTTGCACGCAAAATTTGGTGTCATTCCGAGTAGCTTAAGTATGCATCGGTGCGTTCGAATAAGTTGGATGAATTTGAAGTTCATAAGTTGATTCTATTGGTTTTGGGTTGTGATTCTTAGTTTTAATGTTGTACTCTGCGTTCCGAGGATACGAACGAGTCCGTGTTATGTTTACAAACTTGTTGGTATGTTTGGACGGGGCCTCGGGGACCCCGGATTCCATTCGGACGATGCACGGAAGTCGTTTGGCCTTGGGAGAAAGCGGAAGCATCAATCTTATGGTGCAATCGCACCTACGGAGGGCCAGCCGCAGGTGCGAGCTCGCAGAAGCGAGTGTTTGGCCGCAGAAGCGGTTTTGGGCGAGTTGATTGTGGTCACAGAAGCGGCCTCGCTTCTGCGAGGGAAAGGCCGCAGGTACGAAGGGGGCCGGCCAGGCCTGGGCCACAGAAGCGAAAGGCAAGCCGCAGCAGCGGGCTCACAGATGCGGTTTCCTCTCCGTAGGTGCAGCCAGTGTTGGGCCTGGAGCATTCTGCAGAAGCGGACCTTAGTCCACAGAAGCGGCACCGCAGATGCGGCCCATTGTCCGCAGATGCAAAAATGCTGGAGGCAGTGAGGTTCATTTAATACGGGACTTAGGATATTTTTGACTAATTTATTTCACTTCTTTGGCGATCTTGTAATAACTTTTAAACAAAATATTTATAAAGTATCCTCTCTTTTCGTGGAGCGGGCCGAACGCCTCGACAATAGATCGATGCATCTATGATTTGTGTTGCACGACCCTTAGCAGTGTATACATTATTCTAGATTGGGTCGTACGACCTCAGCATAATCGTTCGTGATAATACTCAGAGTTTAATTATATTTGATATTATTTCATGGCTTGAGAGGTTAAAATTATATAAGACGGAAATTGACTTGGGATTTACCATTGTGAAAGGATTATTTGTTTTCCTGTTTGTTATTGAGTTATTATTATTGTTTACATAACTCATCATTATTTAGCATTTCTGTATTTTTACCGTTAGCCCATAGTAAGTGTCGATGTCAACCCCTCGTCACTACTTCTTCGAGGTTATACTATATACTTACTAGGTACATGTTGTTTATATACTCATGCTATATTTTTGCACTAACAGTGCAGGATCTGAGGCAGGTGCATCTGGCAGTCTTACTGGCACGCACCCCCGTTACCCTGAGGCCTAGTGGTGAGTTGCTTCCTGAGCCGTCCTGCAGCACCTAGGGTCTCTCTTTTGCACTTATTTTCTGTCTATCTTTATTTCAGACAGTAGTTAGAGTTTTGTATAATCTACTAGTTTCTCATACACTTGTGACACCAGGTCTTGGCATACATACTAGTAGACTTTATGATTTTGGAGTATTTATATCTCTATGATTGCACTCAGTTGCTTTCGTGTTATTTATTAAATTTTCTACTTCTTAATCTCTCAATAAATGGAATTTAATTACTTGAAAACCTATTAAAAAGAGTAATCACATAGTTAGTTCATTGTTGGCTTGCCTAGCAGCAACGCTGGGCGCCATCACGGCCTATAGGAGAAATTGGGTCGTGATAACATGGTATCAGAGCACTAGGTTCACGTAGGTCTCACAAGTTATGAGTAGGCCTAATAGAGACTTGCGGATCGGTGCGCAGAGGTTTGTACTTATCTTCGAGAGGGTATAGGGTGTTAGGAAAATACTCTTTGTTCATCTCACATCGTGCAGTTGATGTTATGCTAAGTATCTTTCTCTTATTCTCTCACAGATGGTGAGAATGCGCACGACAGATGTACCTGATCAAGGAAGAGCTGCTCCCCCTGTTGCTAGAGGCCGAAGCAGAGGTCAAGGGAGGGCTCCAGCTCATGGTAGAGGATGAGGACGTCCTAGAGTTTCTCCAATTATGCCACCAGTAGATCAAGTAGAGGATCCTATTATTGAGGAGCAGGGCAAGGTGCCTGCAGCAGAGCCAGCCCCGGTGGACTTCACGTCCGCATCAGGATTTTAGGAGGTCATGGGCCGTATGTTGTGGTTCATGGATTCTATGACCCAGGCTGGTTTATTTCCAGCAGACCCCGCCACATCTCAAGCGGGAGGGGGAGCACAAACCCCTACCTCTAAGGCTTTAGGGCATGCAGCTGCCGTATATCAGACCTCGGGCGCACTACCCGTGGGCGGAGCTCAACCAGTTGTAGCTGCTATACCTGAGCCCAAACCAACTACGGCCGGCGATCCGCAGAAGCTATTTGGCAGATGGACTAGGATACAGAGAGCAGCATGAGGACCCCCAGGATTTTATTGATCGGTGCAGGGACAGACAGCACAACATGAGGATATTGGAGTCCCACGGGGTGGACTTTACCACCTTTCAGCTGGAGGGCAGGGCCCGTAGATTGTGGTAGTCCTATCTTCTTGGAAGACCAGCAGATTCTCCTCCTATGATTTGGGATTGGCTCACCTACATTTTTCTGGATAGATATATTTTGCTCTCTCAGAGGGAAGAGTTGCGGTTTCAGTTCGAGCAGCTCCAGCAGGGTCAGATGTCAGTAACCGACTATGAGGCAAGAATTTATGAGTTATCTCGCCATGCACTTATGATACTTTCTACCGACGCAGAGAGAGTGCGGAGGTTTGTTGCAAGCTTGCACTTTGATATTCAGGCCACTATGGCCCGAGAGGTTGAGATGGGGACTTCTTATGAGCTAGTTATAGAGATAGCTCATAGGATCGAGGGTGTACGTCAGCGTATCCAAGAGTAGGTGACAAGGGATAAGCGGTTTCGATATTCTTGAGAGTTCAGAGGTTCCCCGGCTAGGGGCAGAGGTCAGTTTGTGAGAGGTCAGTCTAGCAAGCCCACATATCCATCACTGCCACCTCCTCGGGGTGCTCCGGTGTGACCTTATTTCAGCGTCATGCCAGAGAGTTCCTACCGCCCACCAGCTATTCAGGTCTCCTCTAGTGGGTATTCAGGCCATCAGGGTCAGACTTAAGGTTAGTACCGAGAGGTTGTTTCGAGTGCAGGGATCTCAGTCATGTACGGAGGTTCTACCCCAGGCTTTGGGGCAAGGCAGTGCATCAAGGTCAGCAGCCTATGATTATAGCACTAGCTACCCCACCAGCCGTCCGGCCGCCTAGAGGCGGAAGGTAGGTGGGTAGGGGTCGTTCTAGAGGTGGAGTCCAGTCAGGTGGCACTCTAGTTAGGTTCTATGATTTTTCGGCCAAACCAAATGCAGTGGCCTCAGATACCATGATCACATGTATTATTTCTGTATGTGGTAGTGACGCTTCAGTACTATTTGATCCAGGGTGTACATATTCATATGTTTCATCTCTATTTGCTCATTTCTTGGGTGTTCCTCGTGAGTACTTGGGTACTCCTATTTATGCGTCCACTCTAGTGGGTGATTCTGTTGTTATGGATCGGGTCTACCGATCTTGTATCATGACTTTTTGTGGTTATAAGACTGGAGCGGATATTCTGTTTCTTGATATAACCGACTTTGAGTTCATCCCGAGCATGGACTGGTTGTCTCCATATCACACCATTCTTGATTGCCATGCCAAGACTGTTACCTTGGCGATGCTAGATTTGCCTAGTTTGGAGTGGAAGGGTTCGTCTATCAGTGCATCTAGTCGGGTTATCTCTTTTTTGAAAGCTTGAAACATGGTCGAGAAGGGTTGTTTGGCTTATCCAGCCTATGTGCGGGATACTACCACAGAGACTCTGGTGATTGATTCTGTGCCCGTAGTCCAGGAGTTCTCCTATTTATTTCCTTCAGATCTTCCAGGCATGCCACCAGATCGTGATATCAATTTCTAGATTGATTTGGCTCCAGGTGCCCAGCCTATATCTATCCCACCATATCGTACGGCTCCGAAAGATTTGAAGGAGTTGAAAGAACAGTTTGAGGAGTTGCTAGCAAAGGGGTTTATCAGACTGAGTGTGTCACATTGGGGTGTACCGGTGTTATTTGTGAAGAAGAAGAAGGATGGGACTATGTGGATGTGCATTGATTACCACCAGTTGAACAAAGTTACCATTAAGAACAAATACCCACTACCGCGTATTGATGATCTATTCGACCAGATGCAGGGTGCCATGGTGTTCTCTAAGATCGACTTGAGATCAGGGTACCATCAGTTGAAGATTCGGGATTCGGATGTCCCAAAAACGGCTTTTCGGACTAGATATGGCCATTATCAATTCCTATGATGTCCTTCGGTTTGCCTAATGCCCATGCAGTGTTTATGAATTTAATGAACCGGGTGTTCAGGCCATATATTGATTTGTTTGTCATTGTATTCATTGATGACATTTTGATCTACTCACGTAGCATGGAGGAGCACAAGAAGCATTTGAAAGTGGTGCTTCAAACCTTATGGGAATAGAAGCTATATGCTAAGTTCTCCAAGTGTGAGTTCTAGTTAGATTCTATGGAATTATTGGGACATGTTGTATCAGGAGAGGGTATTAAGGTAGATCCTAGGAATATCGAGGCAGTTCAGAGTTGGCCTCGTCCTACCACGGCGAGTGAGATCAAGAGCTTCTTGGGGTTACCAGGTTATCATCGCCAGTTTGTGGAGGGCTTCTCATTTATTGCAGCACCTTTGACTAGATTGACCCAAAAAGGTGCTCTGTTCTGATGGTCCGATGATTGTGAGGTAAGCTTTCAGAAGCTCAAGATCGCATTGACTTCAACACCGGTGTTAGTGTTGCCTTCCGGTTCAGGGATGTATATTGTGTATTGTGACGCTTCATGCATTGATTTGGGTTGTGTATTGATGCAGGGGGCGAGTTATTACATGTGCTTCATGTCAGCTAAATCCCCACGAGAAAAATTACCCTATACATGATTTGGAGTTGGCCGCGATTGTTCGTGCTCTCAAGATCTGGAGGCATTATCTTTATGGGGTGTCTTGTGAGGTTTACACCGATCATCGTAGCTTGCAGCATTTGTTTAAGCAGAGGGATCTCAATTTAAGGCAGCGCATGTGTCTTGAGTTACTAAAAGATTATGATATTACTATCCTTTATCATCCGGGCAAGGCGAATGTAGTTTCGGATGCCTTGAGCAGAAAGGCGGAGAGTATGGGTAGTTTGGCATTCAATTCAGCAGAGGAGAGGCCACTAGCTTTGTACATTCAGTCCTTGGCTGACAAACTTATGAGGTTGGATATTTCAGAGCCCAGTCGGGTTCTTGTATACGTTGTCGCCCAGTCTTCACTATTCGAGCAGATCAAGGCTCGTCAATTTGATGATCCGCACTTATTGGTTCTTAGAGAGACGTTACTACAGGGTGGTGCCAAAGAGGTTACTATCGGGTAGGATTGTGTTCTGCGACTCCAGGGTCGCCTATGTGTCCCTAATGTTGATGGATTGAAGGAAAAGATTCTAGAGAAGGCACACAGTTCTCAGTATTCTATTCACCCAGGTATTACGAAGATGTATCGCGTCCTTAGGCAGCATTATTAGTGGCGGCGGATGAAGAAGGACATAGTTGAGTATGTAGCGAGGTGCCTAAACTACCAGCAGGTTAAGTATGAGCATCAGAGGCCAGGTGGCCTACTCCATCAGATCACTACACCTGAGTAAAAATGGGAGCGCATTACTATGGACTTCGTAGATGGGTTGCCGCGGACCTTGCAGAAGTTTGATATAGTTTGGGTCATTATCGATAGGTTGACCAAGTCGACACACTTTATTCTGGTGGTGATCACATATTCTTCAGAGAGATTGGCCCATATTTACATTTAGGAGATTGTTCAGTTGCACGGTGTGCCTGTCTCCATTATATCATACAGAGGCCCTCAATTTACTTCACATTTTTGGAGGCAGTACAGAATGAGTTGGGGACCCGGGTAAAGCTCAGCATAGCCTTTCATCCGCAGACCGACGGACAGTCAGAGCGGATGGTTCAGATCTTAGAGGATATGCTCAGAGAATGTTTGATTGACTTCGGAGGGCAGTGGGATTGATTCTTGCCTTTGGCTGAGCTCTCTTACAACAACAGTTATCAGTCCAGCATCAAGATAGCTCCATTTGAGGCTTTATATGGTCAACGATGTCGTACGCCCATCGGATGGTTTGAGCCCGATAAGGCTAAGTTATATGGTACTCATTTAGTGAAGGATGCCTTGGAAAAGGTAAAGTTGATTCGGGAGCGCCTTCGCACAGCACAGTCCAGACATAAGAGTTACGCGAATCAAATGGCACGTGATTTATCATTTATGGTGGGCGAGAAGGTTCTATTGAAGGTCTCGCCGATGAAGGGAATCATGAGGTTCGGAAAGAAGGGCAAGCTGAACCTAAGGTTCATAGGTCCATTTGAGTTGTTGAGACGACTTGGGGAGGTTGCTTATGAGCTTGCTTGTCTATATGTAGTTCAACCAGTTTTCCATGTGTCTATGCTCTGGAGGTATCATGTCGATAGGTCGCATGTGCTAGACTTCAGCACGGTTCAGCTAGATGAGATCCTGGGTAATGAGGAGGAGCATGTTGCCATTGTTGACAGGCAGGTGTGCCAGCTGAGGTCCAAGAAGATTTATGCGGTAAAAGTTCAGTGGAGGGGCCAACCAGTCGAGGAGGCAACTTGGGAGGCCGAGGAGGACATGCGGATCAGATATCCATACCTATTCAGCACTCCAGTTATGATTCTAGACCCGTTCAAGGACAAACGTTTGTTTAAGAGGTGGAGAATGTAACGACCCGATCGGTCGTTTTGCTTTCTAGATACTCATTTCCCTAAATAAGACTCCCCGTATGTGATTTTACTATTTTATGACTTGCGGGGACGGTTAGTTCGGGATTTGGAAGGGTTCGGGTTGCAATCGGAACACTTAGTTCCTTAATATTGGCTTTAAAAGGGTAAGTTTGACTTGGGTCAACATTTCCAGTAAACAACCTCGGAATCGGGATTTGACTGTCCCAATAGGTTTGTATGATGATTTTGGACTTGTGAGTATGCCCGGATCGGGTTTTGGACTACCCGGAAGCGTTTCGGCGCAAAGAGTCGAGAGTTGGTGCATTGAAGCTTGTAAAGTTCTTTAAATTTGTTCTGGAGTAGGTTTTGGTGTTATCGAGGTCCGTTAGGGATTTCGAGCCTGGGAATATTTCCGTAAGGTGATTTAAGACTTGCACACAAAATTCGGTGTTACTCCGAGCAGTTTAAGTATGAATCGGCGCGTTTGGAGTAAGTTGGAAAACATTGAAGTTCATAAGTTGATTCTATTGGTTTTGGGTTGCGATTCTTAGTTTTAATGTTGTTTTCTGCATTCCGATAGTACGAGCGAGTCCGTGTTATGTTTACAAACTTGTTGGTGTATTTGGACGAGGCCTCGGGGGGGTCGGATGCGATTCGGACGATGCGCGGAAGTTGTTTGGTCTTGAGCGAACAGCTGAAGATCAAGCTTCTGGTGCAATCACACCTGCGGAGGGCCAACCATAGGTGTGAGCTCGCAGAAGCGAGTATGTGCCCGCAGAAGCGGTTTTGGGTGAGTTGACTATGGCCGCAGAAGCGGCGAGGGTTCCGCAGAAGCGGTTTCGCTTCTGCGAGGGAAAAGCCGCAGGTGCGAAGGGGGCCGGCCAGGCCTGGGCCGCAAAAGTGAGAGGCGAGCCGCAGCAGCGGGCTCGCAGATGTATTTTCCTCTCCGCAGGTGCGGCCAGTGCTGGGCCTGGAGCATTCCGCATAAGAGAACCTTAGTCCACAAAAGCGGCGCCTCAGATGCGAAAATTCTGGAGGCAGTGAGGTTCAATTAATACGGGACTTAGGCCATTTTTGACTCATTTCTTTCACTTCTTGGGCGATTTTGGAGCTTCTTAGAAAGGGGTTTTCACCTAGCTATTGGAGGTAAGTAATTTCTATCCAATGTAAGTTAAATATATAGATTATGGGTAGATTTTAACATGAAAAATTATGAAAAGCATTGGTTTAGATGAAAAATCTAGGTTTTGATAAAAGTGGGATTTAATTATAAAAATGGTTATGGGATTGGGTAAAATTATATATTTGAGTTCGTGAGGTTATGGGTAACAATTATCTTCAAATATTTTCGGAATCCGGGTACGTGGGTCCGTGGTGAATTTTTAAGAATCTTCCAATTTGGGTTGGGTAATCACTTTAATTGTTAAATTATGAACTTTGGAACATGTACTGATTAATTTATACAACATTTGACTAGTTTCGGAGTTTTCGGCACCGAGTTGAGAGTTTAGAGTGAATTTTGAGGCCGGAAAGCGAGCTTTGAGACAAGGTAAGTCTCTTGTCTAACCTTGTAAGAGGGAATTTACCCCATAGGTGATTTAAATTAATAGTTGCTTCTAATTGTGGGGACTACGTACGCACGAGGTGGCGAGAGTCCGTGCGTAGCTATTAATTATGGTTATGTCTGGGTAGTTTAGGACCCAAATTATGAAATACTTGTAATGTTTGCAACCTACTTGTTAATTAAAGTGCCTAAATTATATTGAAACTTGATAGAGGAATTGTAAAATATCGAATTTCACTTACTTGAGTTTTGGCAGGTTACTTGACCATTAATGGGAATTGTTCTTCTTTGTGTATTAGCCTTGTAATAACTTTTAAACCAAATATTTATTAATTATCGTCTCTTCTTGTGGAGCGAGTCGAACGCCTCGGCAGTAGGTAGATGCATCTATGGTTCGTGTCGCACGACCCTCGGCAGTGTACATATTATTCTGGATCGGGTTGTACGACCTCGGTATAATCATGTGTGATAATACTCAGAATTTAATTATATTTGATATTATTTCATGGCTTGAGAGGTTAAAATTATATAAGACGGAAATTGACTTGGGATTTACCATTGTGAAAGGATTATTTATTTTCTTGCTTGTTATTGAGTTATTATTATTATTTACATAACTCATCATTATTTAGCATTTCTGTATTTTTACTGTTAGCCCATAGTAAGTGTCGATGTCGACCCCTCATCGCTACTTCTTCGAGGTTAGACTAGATACTTACTGGGTACATGTTGTTTATGTACCCACGCTATACTTCTGCACTAACCGTGCAGGATCTAAGGCAGGTGCATCTGGCAGCCTTACTGGCGCGCATCCGCGTTACCCTGAGGCCTAGTGGTGAGCTGCTTCTTGAGTCGTCCTACAGCACCTAGAGTCTCTCTTTTGCACTTATTTTCTGTCTATCTTTATTTCATACAGTAGTTAGAGTTTTGTATAATCTACTAGTTGCTCATACACTTGTGACACCGGGCCATGGCATACATATTAGTAAACTTTATGATTTTGGAGTATTTATATCACTATGATTGCACTCAATTGCTTTCATGTTATTTATTAAATTTTTTACTTCTTAATCTCTTAATAAATGGAATTTAATTACTTGAAAACTTATTAAAAATAGTAATCACGTAGTTAGTTCACAATTGGCTTGCCTAGCGGCGACGTTGTGCGCCATCACGGCCTATAGGAGAAATTGGATTGTGACAAATTTCAAAAGTCTTTTTTTTTCTTAAACTCTGTACTGGGTCAAACTACCTCATCTAAATTGAAACGGAGGGAATAATTGGAATTGAAGTTATCAAGAGTCACTAACCTATTCTAATTAAAGTTGTGTTTAAAGGGGGTGTTGTTCCTTGTTGAGTTACTTTTCCGTTCATTTTGTTGTTATTGAGATTCTATATACGTTGTATTGAGCCGTGGGCTATTTGTGGTGAAAATATTGATATCGTTGAATATTTGGAAAGGTTGTGGCCTACGGGCACTTGTGATACGAGTTGATATATTGTGTTATTGTGATGATAGCACATGTGAATTGTTGTGTGGTTTGGTTATTGTTATGCGGAGTATAAGGGTGGCATTTCACCGTTGTTGTTATACGGATTATAAGAGTAGCATTTCACCGTTGTTGTTATACGGATTATAAGAGTAGCATTTCACCGTTGTTGTTATACGGATTATAAGAGTAGCATTTCACCGTTGTTGTTATACGGATTATAAGAGTAGCATTTCACCGTTGTTGTTATACGGATTATAAGAGTAGCATTTCACCGTTGTTGTTATACGGATTATAAGAGTAGCATTTCACCGTTGTTGTTATACGGATTATAAGAGTAGCATTTCACCGTTGTTGTTATACGGATTATAAGAGTAGCATTTCACCGTTGTTGTTATACGGATTATAAGAGTAGCATTTCACCGTTGTTGTTATACGGATTATAAGAGTAGCATTTCACCGTTGTTGTTATACGGATTATAAGAGTAGCATTTCACCGTTGTTGTTATACGGATTATAAGAGTAGCATTTCACCGTTGTTGTTATACGGATTATAAGAGTAGCATTTCACCGTTGTTGTTATACGGATTATAAGAGTAGCATTTCACCGTTGTTGTTATACGGATTATAAGAGTAGCATTTCACCGTTGTTGTTATACGGATTATAAGAGTAGCATTTCACCGTTGTTGTTATACGGATTATAAGAGTAGCATTTCACCGTTGTTGTTATACGGATTATAAGAGTAGCATTTCACCGTTGTTGTTATACGGATTATAAGAGTAGCATTTCACCGTTGTTGTTATACGGATTATAAGAGTAGCATTTCACCGTTGTTGTTATACGGATTATAAGAGTAGCATTTCACCGTTGTTGTTATACGGATTATAAGAGTAGCATTTCACCGTTGTTGTTATACGGATTATAAGAGTAGCATTTCACCGTTGTTGTTATACGGATTATAAGAGTAGCATTTCACCGTTGTTGTTATACGGATTATAAGAGTAGCATTTCACCGTTGTTGTTATACGGATTATAAGAGTAGCATTTCACCGTTGTTGTTATACGGATTATAAGAGTAGCATTTCACCGTTGTTGTTATGCGGGACATAAGGATGGCATCTCACTGTTGTTGAATGTACAGAGTGATACGGGTGCCTATAAT